>JAQGBM010000091.1:0-18414 GCA_034698405.1 Symphylella vulgaris | reverse complement strand
TTCGCAAAACTTTACGTAAACTAGGCCTATACGTAAAAAAACTTTACGTAAACTTTTTACGTAAAGTTTTACTGATGCTACAGTAAAAGTTATGTAAAACTTTACGTAAAGAAACTTCACGTGAACTTTTTACGTAAACCTTTTTTACGTAAAATTTACGTCAACTTTACGTAAAATGTTTACGTTAAAAACTTTACTTAAAACTTTTCGTGCGATTCAACCGTTTATCTGAAATCCTAATAATTTTTGAAATAACCCCTCATTATATCGTCACTACGTTAGTTTTATAGTGAGGCTCAGCGATCGAATGTGACGTCAATAGTTCCACGCTGCAATCTTTTAACTCGCTGTGCGGTGAAATATTTTCACTCTTTTCTTCGCATACTCTACAAAACGTTTTAGGGGGGTCAGAGCCCCCCATGAAGCTGAATGCTTTTTTATAATTTTGGTTTCAATTTTTGCTATTAAAAATGCATTAACTTACGTAATTGAGTATTCACATGTCAATTTTTCCAAAATTCAGGGTCTGCCCAAGGACTTATATATCTCTTATAGGTACGACTTATAATTATCATTCTGCCCCCCGCGCCCATGGGTATGAGGAGTTTAAGTTACTCCTGAAGCATTTGCGGCAAAGGCCACTAGAATTGTTATAACAATATCGATATTTTCGGCCATTTTCCAAAATGGCCGAAAATGTAAGAATATCAACATTTTTCACAAAATAAGATTTTTAGCTAACATTATTATTTTTCAAACAAATTTAAAATTTTGAAATCGGTCAAATGCTTACTGAGATATCGATTCTTTCGTAAATCCGCCATTTTCCAAGATGACGTCTAAAAACCCTCGGTCGCCCGATTTTTCGGAAAAAGTAGACCAGTCCCTGCATAACATATCCAAATTTCAGCTTCCTACGACTACGGGAAGTGCCCGAAATCGAATTTAAGTTATAAAAACTAAACTTCCGCCATCTTGGCCGTCATTTTTCAACATGGCGCCGAAAATGAAGAATTTCAAAATCTTCAGCTGGCATCATTAGCTTTCTAAAGAGCTATGAAATATCGAAATCAGTGAAATAAACTTAACGTGGATCGATTTTTTCGTAAAACCACCATTTTCCAATATGGCGCCGAAAATGTCAGAATATCAAAAAATTTTGTAGCTGACACCATCAGAGCTTTGAAAAATCGAAATCTGTCAAATTATTACTGAGATATTGATTTTCACAGTTTCGGCCATTTTCCAAAATGGCCCAAAATGTAAGAATATCAAAAATTTTCATAGAATAAGATTTTTAGCTGACATCAGTATTTTTCCAAAAAACTTTAAAATTGGTCAAATGGTTGCTGAGAAATCGATTCTTCTTTGGCATTTTCCGAGATGGTATCTTAAATTTTCGGTCGACCGATTTTTTCCAAAAACCTGCGTAACATATCCAAATTTCAGCTTTTTACGACAACGGGAAGTGCATGAAATCATAAATTATACTTCTGCACTAGCACATTTTCTCGCCTCGTTAAAATTTCGCATATTACATGGCGAAATAAAAAGTATTGTCCTGGCTGTTATTAAACTTATTATACTCGTACAGTAACTTCTTAACTCATAAGAGCACTTAAGTTTAGCAGCTCGCCTCATTTTGGCTGTTTTGTTTTCAGACCCCACCCATGCAATGAAAATATTGGCAACTTAATCACGAATAGGGCTTATAAACTTACGTTACATGGTACATAAGTTACTCGTACATAACTTACTCACAAATGCCGAGGATTTGGATTTATAAATGTTTATTTATTTACACTAAAAATTTTATAATTAATTACATTTTTCTAGAACAGGATGAAACCGAGATGTATTTTCTAGTCTTTCTGCTGAGACGGATCTACAAATCCATATTTAATTACTGAAGGATCATCTGGCCTATAGACTGAAAATAAAAAGGAATAAAATTTGGTAGAATTTTCTTATTGATTAGGATATTATGTAAGCTAGTCTAGATAATAGTCTATGATAGACCTACCCGAATAACGATTTCTATACTTGGGTATCTGCTTCAGTGGATCATTTAACCAGATATAAGTGCCTATCGAACCCAGTACAAGACCTTAAAAATATTTTAAATTAGAGGTTTAGAGGTAAACCAAATCAGAATTTCTTTTACTACCACTTGTGTGAATTTTCTAGGTGAAATATTCCTCATTCTTACCTACAACTGCAAGTCCCGAAGAGGCCATCAGGTGGGGAACTTCATTCCAACCTTGCTTCCAAAGTCCCACTGGAAAAAAAAATTATTATTATATTATGGATCATATAGGCTATTAATGTGACATCAGCCACCAACGTCCAACAAGGATTATAAATTTTAAAATAGGTGGGGACCAGCCAAAATACTGGTCAAGAATACGTATCTCCATATAGATAGCATCTCCTGCTCTATAATAGTAGCCTAGTAGTATCTATCATATCATATAACTTAGTATGGAATAATAAATTATTAGTGAAATGTTTTCAATATCTTAGCCTAGATGTTTTCCTTATTAAATATTATTATATTGAAATAATAAAAATGTATTTACTATTTTCTTTTGTCAAATTATGATGTTTTATGCTTTTCATTTGTCAAACATTTTTTGTAGGCTATTTGAGCAAATAAAATAAAATAATTTTATTTTATCCCTTTATGCAGTTTAGGGGCTGAAAGGTTTTCACTTTCAAGCACAACATTCATTTAGATTTGAGGTCTATATAGCCTACTGTAGCTCTATTAAGAGGGCAGATGATTGATTTTAAAGATGTTTTAAATATATCGACTCCATATACCCAGTATAGCTATTCTATGGATTCAACGTCAATTATTATTTACTGCCTTCTTTCTTCCTTTGATAAGGTTTATGAAGGTTTTATATAGTTCCCAATTGATGCATATTCACTGTGTTAAATATAAGCATTGTAAGTGCATTTCAGTCAGTGCAGTCAGTGTTTTGAAGTATACGCAAAACCAGAAAACTGAGTTTCTATCTCTCTCTAACGCGAGAGAGAGAGAGCCACTGTGCACGGAGTGTTCATATCACTCATAGGATGATAGGAGTGCAGCTAACTAACCCTGCGGGGCAGACTAGCAATTTTACAGGCATTTTTATGTCCCTTAAATAACACCAACGACGCTCATACCCAGGACCTACCGGTGCCATACCATTGTCCATACCCAATTAATAAGAACACACTTCTGAGATGGCGCAGGCTCGCGCAGCCCCCATGATTTGCGCTGTGGTCTTCCGTATCATAGGAGGTATTAATTCGCTCATACGGGATTTGAACAATATAATTTTATTGAACCTAAGCTTTGTACCAATCCTTGTTTGACTGTTTGTACCCATTTCCAAGAGTTCACTAAAAGAATAATAATTAGGCGATCATATTATGCCCAGGTAAGGGGGGCCTATATGGTCTGACAGTGACTGTTCATGACTGACGAGTGAGTGCAATCTTCGGGATGTTAAGTGCATAACTCTAAAGTAAAATCATCGTATGTCGTTTTTACAATAAGATATTCTTTACAAAAATTCCAGTATTAGCATAATATTACATAACAGAATTTCTCACCTGCTTTCCTTCCAGTAGATGCCATCTTTGTTTTTATTCAGTATTGTAATTTATGTTGTAAATGTAACGTAACCATAAAAATACACTCCTTTTTTTTTTCTTCTTAAAACCAAACCACACTGTTGCTTTAACAATAGTCGGGTCTTATAAATTTGTATTTAATAAATAAAAATATTTTTCTTGTTGTAAAAGGTAAAAACAAGATGATTTATAAGCTAGGAAAATCAGAAGTGTAAGTGTGACAAATTCTGTTTTTCAACTTTATGCTCCATTAACAAACACGACAAGTAAACAACAAACATGGCGACTTCCACGGAAAATGATGAAATTTATGGAACAGGACCGAGAAAAAAATTCTGCCGTGCCTGTACAGACTTTAAATCATGGATGAAACAAGGCATAAGTAAAGAAGAAAAAGTGGAATCAAATAAACCTGTTATAGAGGTAAATGTTTATGTAAGGTTCCAGAATACTGGTTCGATCCAGGCGCGTTCGGCGAGCCCTTCCACTGTACGTTCCAACGTTTCGTCATATTGCATGAGATTGCATTATAAAAATCGGCTATTCGGCTTTCGTATTTTTTATTTTATTTCATACAACAAATTTTATAAATAAGTAGGCTATAATAGTATAAGAGGATTAAGAGCACTGAGCAGCATCGGAAACTGGGCAATCCTTGGTTCTTGCTCGGTTCCTGGCACCGCCTGGCAGACGATTTGGGCTAATTTGGGAGCTGGATTCCGGTCCGTCAAAGACAGATGTTTCTAACCTAACCTTACGCTGACTAACCCTGCGGGGCAGACTAGCAATTTTACAGGCATTTTTATGTCCCTTAAATAACACCAACGATGATCCTACTGGTGCCAGGAACGAAGGATACCCCGGAAACTGTATGCCAGTTTGGCAGTATCGGTCATAGGCTACTCGCTACTGTCAGTGCACTCGTAAGAGAATTTAAGTGATTCCATTCCAAGCCAAGCCTCGCGCGAAAACAATAATTTTGGTTTCCATCTGTTTAATTTCTTTAAGCTTCAATCGTATTAAAGGGGGAGGGGAGGTTTGGTATATTTATCTTTGAGAGAGCACCAAAGCCCCCCTTCCGGGACCTTGTACAAAAATGCAAAAAAATACTGGCTACGATGTAACAAAAAGAGAGGAGTGAACCAGCAGTGGTAGGGGCTCTCCTCTCCTACACACCTTGCACAAAAAATATTGTTTTCATGCAATGCTTCCAAGGGATGGTAATTTCTGTAGCCTATCGCTTGCACCGTAGGCCTACAGCTGTGTCTACAGAACTGATACCATTTAAGAACATCCAAAGAGCACACAAGCATAGCTCAGGGCCCTATTGTTCCTCTTGCATATCATCAAGAAATAAAAAAAATTACAATTTTGTAATAATTATTGGTTTGTTAATGTTTTAGCCTAGTCGGAAAGAGCAAAAACCGGAGACACAGCACCAATGTCCTTTAGATCGCCAGGAATTGGGTCGGTCATCGTGGGGCTTGATGCATACAATGGCAGCCTACTTTCCAGATAAACCAACAGTGACTCAAGAAAAAGACATGACGTCATTTATCAAGTCCTTCTCAAATTTGTATCCTTGTGACGAGTGTGCTGAAGACTTTAGGGATAGGTCAGTCTTACTTATTGTTTATGCCTGCATGAGTTAAATTTATCAGACGTCAGTAACAAGATAAGAGTATAAATTTCACAACATATTGCCACATATTTGTACACCACTTGCAACTTATTGAGCAGACTGCATAATACAGTATAGGAAATCCCATGTTAAAAATAAGTGAAAGTTGTGAATTATTTTCTTAGGATACAGTAAGCCCTTCTGAATCTGATGAGATTTCCATTTTTAAAAATGATAGGTCACCGAAGAAATTCGGGAGTTATAAGGCTCCGAAGTTTCTATGGGAGTTAGAGGTGGGCAATTTCATGTATTTTCAAATCGTTTCAAATTTCATGAAATGAATTTGGGGATTTTTTTTTCCTTTTTTCACCCCTCTTACCGGTATGTGCATAGGCCAATGGGTTACTTCAACATTAACTTTTAAGGGATCGAGCAAGCCAGGGATGAGATTATTGATGTCAAATCAAATCAGATCAGCACCATGCAACCTTTTTCTAAACAGAACGAACCAAGCTGGCGGGTGACTAAATCACTGAGCTACCACACTAAGGGTCGGGTGTGCCAAAGGAGGTTAACCTAAACCTGAGGTTTATCTCTGCGTTAACCCCAGGTTTGGTTAACTTCTTTTGGTGCACCCGGCCGTAAAATAAATAGAAATAATATTTCAAATTAAAAACATTGAATTGTAGGTAATTAATAGCAACCCTCAATATATTTTACACAACCAGGGGCTCGTTATTGGACAAGAAAACACCGGTGTTTTTAAAGCCCCGAAGTGTCTGCAGCTAGGCCCAAAACGTAACTTTTGCAGCAAATATGTTTGAGCGACAAATTACGTCTGTTTTGAGCTCCTGTCGCTCGAAAAAATATTTTGTGCAAAGCAGAAAAAATTACGTTTTGGGCCTCTGCAGACACTTCGGGGTTTTAAAAACACCCGTGTTTTCTTGTCAAATAACGAGCCCCAGGCTTCAATTCAGAGCCTTTTAAGTTAGATTAAAAAAAAAATGAACAAAACCTACTTCATAACATAACATATATTGGGGGCAAAATCATGAAACAACGCTTTATATGAAGGATGACAGCTGATACAAATTGGTGAAATTTTAAATGAATCATTTCAAATAATTTCATGAAATTGGAGTAAGAATATTTGCGCAACTTTAGAACCTGAAATCTCTGGAATTTCGCCGGTGACGTGTAATTTTTAAAGCGGAAATCTCTTTAGAAGGGTTTAGTCTATCTTGAAAAAAAAATTCATATTTTTCTTGACTACCTTGCCTTAGTGCATGGTAGTAATTAATTTAACCGGCGGAGTGGCATTGGGGTTTGGTCTCCCCATTGTTGATTAAAGTCAAGCTCCGTCGGGTGTGGTCAGTACTAGGATGGGTGGTCTGTTCCACGACCATTTCATAGGCCCATTCCCCTCGAGTTATATAGAGTCCTAAAGGACTAAAAGACTCATTAAAAAAATGCATAAACATCATCATCATCATTCTAATAACCATTTCCCATGTACTTTCCAGCATTGCTTTGGTTTTTCACTCCCTTTTCCTTTTCACTCCTAAGTTCATAATAGGTGCGTAGCCTAATACTGTGGCACGTCTGACGTAAACCTGCAGACCGAGATGATTTCATTTGCTGGTTTGATTTTTTGACGTCGCGATGAGCGATAATGATTGTGGACCCCCGACAACTGAATATGAGATTTGAATTTAGTCTAATTTATATGACAATTGACAACTGACAAGGTGAGACGTCACATAAAGGTTCTATGGATAACGAGCAGAATGAATGCAGATAACTTAGCAGCAAGATTATCTGATACATGAAGGGACCTCGTTTGTCTTAATGTGGAGAACGTCTCATCCTATAATATATAAAGAGATTATTCGGGATTCGAACCCCCATTCAACGAAAGACAGGCTGCATATTAGCAGTAAAGTTTACTGGAGAGTGCATAGCTGTATTCGTTCATGCTGCACTATAATGGGTTTGCAGTGAATTGGGTTTATTGCTCTTTTTCCGATTAGTTAACTAATAATGTTGCATATTACAACTGCTTGTGTGTATACGTACGGACTTAGCTGAGGAATTCCGGGAGAAGTCCATTGACGCGCTTACAGGAGGTGAAGGTTTTGTGATATCAGCGATCATGTCGTCATCATGACACACGGTATAATGTTTGCACAGGGCTCTCGCTCTGCACGCCGCGGTATATGGAAGCTAGCGAAACAAAAGTTGAGTGTTGCTTAGCGCAATTTGCTGATTTTTGCTATAGTAGTGGCTTAATACGAAAAAGCAGGAAGAAAGAAGAAGACGGAGAAGTTGTTTTGTGCTCTTTCCCAGTGCGTCTCTCACTCTCTCTACTGGATCGATTGTGTTTGCAATCAGCCGAGTAATTAGGAGCAGACGTTGGGTGTTGTGTTTACTTCGTCTCGAACCTCATATAGGGCAAACAACCTTCCGTATATAATTTTGTTTCTCGCTCCTTTAAAGTTTTAAACTTTCCTCCAACATGCAGCTTCGCTAAACTTTTTCTCTCTTCTTCAACTTTTTCTATCATCGCATCTATCATCAGCTGTTTTCGGAGCATGCGGCAATCTCTATGGATAAGTTATGTGATGCATGCATATTGGATTAAAAATAAAGTTTTGCACCGGATTGACATGTTTTAAAAAGGTGGTGGTGAATCTCTCAGTGAGTAAAGTGTTGAAATTAGAGCTTTTTCTCGACCACTTGGAATGGAATTCTGGGCACAAGTGCTAACTTTGGTAACATGATCAGAGCAACAAGAGTTTTGCAGGGAGAGAGAGAGAGAGAGCATGTGTAACTTTGAAGAGAGAAAAGTTTTATACAACATGCCATCCATCCGTGTTCTCTCTGATATCGTATCATCATTAAAGTTTTTTTCCCTTTAGAACTTCTATCTTTAAAAAACACTTTTATACTTTATCTGCATTTCATTCTTCTGACTCTGGTAGGTAAATCGTCTCTTCTTCTTTATAAAGAATGTTTTAATTCCTGAATTTTCTTATTTTAGGACACTTTGTTGTTTTGAGATTATTTTTTAAGGTTTTTAAGTTTTTAGATGAAATAAATAAATAAATAAATGAGCAGGTGATTTGATATTAGACAGTTTGGGATGAAAAACTTTTACAAGAAACGAGACAACTGCAAGAAGTACAGGGGAGGCGAGAAAGTGCAGACTATCTATAGTTGTCTAAAGTTTTAACTTGCACCTAGTAAACTTGTAAGATTCTCAAACATGTTAGAATTATCATTTTGCAAAGATAATAATTAAGTTCTTCTTCTTTTCAAAAAATTTTCATTTTTTAGTGGACAAAAGTAAGAAACAAAAATACTATTGAAATGCAGTTTTGCCAATTCAAATTTCGTCAGGGGTCATTAACATAGAAATTTAACAAACATGCTTTGGCCTATTATATATTGCTCATCTATTAGCCTATTTGATTTTGAATATTGGGGAAATACACCATCAGTTCCATTCATTCAATGCAGTTACAACTTAGCAATTTTGTTTTCTCTTCTTCAATTCTGAATTTTTTTTATCACTTATCAGGAGTAAAACTTGGTAACAGCTGATTATTACTGAGTAGTCTTGACTTTAAAATGCTTATTTACCTGAACTAAACGAGACGATGTGCTTAAAACAATAAGGTTTAGTATGTAGTTATAGTTAGACACCATTTTTATAATGATAGTAATTTCCCCGAAGGAAAAGCAGGTGTATTTTCAAATGATCATTTTGGTTTCTAAGAGTATAAGTTGTAATAACGTCCACAGTGTAAAAATTAAATAATATATATTTGGTGAAATTATATCATTAGAGTATTATATGTGATGGCGCCATAAAGTGACAGATATGAATTGTTAGAGTGTTTCTATATATCTTTTGCTCAAGCAACGATGCAGTAATCAAACTAATGAGAAAACATCTGTCCTTGTCAAAATAAAAAAAACTAAAATACATTACATAATTGTCGTATTATTATGTTTTTATAATTGACGAAAGACCTGCATGATGGGGAGATGAAAATATGGGACACATTGTTTTTTTTTTTTTGTAAATTTTCACTAACGAAACTATTGCGTGATACAAATTGATCCACCCTGCGATCCACCAAAACACAATATCAATAATTATTTTTTCTCAATATTAATTACGAAAATTTCTATAGCTGTTAAAAAAATCAGCTGGTATAGCTGCTGCTGTATAATACATCACCAATATTTTTATCAATTAAAGCTGTATAGCCTATAATATTCATAGCATCATGAATGGATAACATAAGACCATGAATCTATGACATAGATTCATGATAAGAATGATGAGAAATGATTACATGCAAGAATTTCAGAGCGAGACATTATCTTAAGGTGATGATATTTTCGGATGAGGGTTTAATCTTTAATCGAGGTCCCTCTGCTGCATTATAAAGGACCAAGCACCAATTCTTCAAATTTTCTCTAAAAAAATAGTGAAAAAATATAAAATGTAGCCTATAAAATTTGTTCCCCCCTCTGTGCAATGAAACTTTCAACAGCAGAAGTATTTGATGTCAATAATCGCTATGCACCCACGCTAAAAAACGCAGTTGGGAAAAGTTTGCTTAGGAGAGGTAGCGCAAGGCCCAGTTACCGCCGGAGGCGAAATTTTTTTTCAGAAACCAAGTCAAACGTTGAAAATTTAACATAATTTTGCATCATGCACCTATACGTTTCATTTCAGAGGTCTGGGGGTGCAACCCCCGGAAATTTTAATTAAATTTGGTGAAATTAAATACCGGTAATTATTATGGACCACCAGAGGCGAAATTTTTTTCGGAAATTAAGTCAAAATTTGAAAATTTTTCAAAATTTGAGTAAGTTAAATTTGGTGATTTTTTAGACATTTGTGGAGGGGGCCGTTGACATGCACTTTCGATGGGGGGGGGGCGACCGCCCCCCTTGTGGTACCGCTAGTGCTGCTTATGAGTTATCCTCATAATAACCAAGCATTTGAGCTATATATTTTGATTAAGCGTTTTTAACGTGTATATACTAAAGATTCACTTTTTTTCATATACAAGTCATTACATGATAAATAATTATGTGTCGATTATGAGCAAGGTTCCAGACTATAATATGAGTCACAAGGCTGACAATACGAACTCGTAATAATATCGTAATTCGTTTTGGCGTATAACTTAAGTTACATCCACGAAAACCCAAATATCATAGTCAAAACACCTGCATAATACAACCTTGTATTAACAGTTGGTTTTTTTGTTGTTGTTCTTCCTTTGTATTTGCCTAATGCACAGACTATTCAGACTTATAGGTATTAAATGACTGTCTGCATAAAAGCCATTGATGTACGTTATAATAAATCTGCAATGGGTATGAAACTATATGATATGCCGCTTTCAGCTAAGCTTTCAGAGTACAGGAAACGTCAGCACGTGGTTGTTTTATATAACTTTATTTTTGGGTGTTGCATTAGATATCAGGCAAGATGCATGTAGGTTTTCTTATTATGATTATATAAGTTATATAAGAGAATGAAGCCAGGAAAATTGGCGCCCTTGTGTCTCTTAAATTAGTCTAAAACATGCAATCGGCGAGTAATATGATTGTATTCAGGTGCCAAAATACATTCTTGCTCGAATTTGGCACCATCAGGGGTGGCTATTAACCGCATTTCCCTGTTATACGCATAATTATTTAAAGAATGAGATTAAATAAACAATAGCCTGCTGCAGAGCATGATGTAATAATTCATGTTGCAAATGTATAATTATGTTGCAAAATGTATATGTTGCAAAATGTATACATGTTGCAAAATGTATATATTGCAAAATGTACATTTTGCAAAATGTACATTTTGCAACATGTACATTTTGCAAAATGTTGCAATAGACTGTTAGGAAGAAATTTGCAAGAGGCGAGAGACAACTGCAAGAGACTATTTTTGTATATATACCGTATAATATTATTATACAGAAAAGTTGGGTATAGCGGAGTGAAGCTGGTCCACAATTCTGGAAAATCTTTATAATTATAATTTCCTAAAAAAAGTATAAGTGCTATATTTTCCCCAATTTTGCACCAAAGAAGTTTCTTTCGAAATAATTGTGGATTTCATCTTGATCACCCTGAGGCTGAAAATTGAGAAACTTCTTAATTTTGTATTTTTTGATTAGATAGCCTATAGGCTACTAATCAAAAAATACAAAATTAATTAGCCTATTATAATACGGTATACAGCACTTATATAGGCTACTCGCCGTAAGTGCCTATATAAGTGGCAATATATTATATTTTGCCAAATTTTGATCACTCCTATATTGTGGGTCATAACTTATATAGGGTCGAGTGTAATTGATAAAAAAAAAAGATCAAACTAACTCGTAAGAGTCATGAGTATATATAACTTCCGCATGAGTATGAATCACCGCGTGCATTCTTTCTTGGCAGGTATAGCTTAACTTATAAACAATTGAGTTAATTCCAAACACTTCACAATTATTATGCAGTGGCAAGTTCCAAATTATATCATCATGGTGTCGTAAATTATGATTACACCATAATCCAGTAGTAACTTATAATTCCTGTTTGATTGATCCATTATTTCATGCAACATTCGGACTCATCATAATATTGTTACCCATTCATCAAAAGGGAACAATAATATCAGAATTAATTATTAAGGTTACTTCTAATGCTGACAAGTCGCATGTGGCATATTATACATGCATGCAGTCATTGAAAAAAAAGGTATACTGCTTTATATAGGTACAGCTGTGCGCTTCTGAGTGTATACCTATAAGATTTTGGTGCTGCAGCACCAGAGCCCATAAGGAAATCTGATGTTTTCTTTTTATAATAATTATTTTATATAACTTGTGAATTATGAAGTGTTACTGCTGCATGCTTGGTGCTGCTCGGATGTTATGGGGTAATATATGAACCCCGATTATCCCTTAGGTGTGCAGGCGCGGTTTTAAGGTCTGCTGCTGGGGGGGGGGCGTTTTCCCAAAAATTGAGAGAGAAACAGTCGGAGGCGAAAATTTTTGAAGGTATTTTTATGTTTTTTTTGGTGAAATTGAGTAATTTTGGTAAATTGGGACCGCCGGAAGCGAAAAAATTTTCAGAAACAAGCCAAACGTTGAAAATCTTTACAACATTTGAGAAATTTTGTGAATTTTAAGCATTTTTGTCCATCTCTTTCGAGGTCCGCGGGGGGGGGGGGCGCCCCCTTAAAACAACGCCTGTAGGTGCGGGTATATATCCTTACTGCAAGCGCCAGGGGGAGGTGTTTTTCCAAAATGAGTAAAAATTGGTATTTTTCATGAAAAAACACTACTTTTTTCTCATTCCTTTCCATACCCCCCCAAATCCCCTCCAAAACATTTTTTTGCTCCGTGCCCACAATATACTTACAAATGATGGATAAATAGCATAAGGGTTTAGCCTATTTATTATTATGTTCAATGTATTAGTGAAATTCAAGAACACTCACTTGTTTTCATTAATACAAAGTTACACAGCAGCAAACTTGACAGAATCTTGGAAAAGACCATCTATAACTTATTCAGATTAAGAGTAAAATTTTTGGAAGTTGTTCCAAATTTCATGCATCAATGTTAGTATTTTTAATAGCTTTTATATGATACGTTCATGTGTGTAGCAAAGAGATGTGTAATTACATTATTGTATAATGTTATCCCTGTGATATGTATATGAGTTTTTCTCCTGCAGAACAGCTCTATAATACACACAGCTGGCGCCAAGACACTGGGCATGCACTCCATATAACTCCACTTCCTAATGATCCACTTAAACAACTTTACTTTCGTACATTTCGATTTTTGTGTGTCTTTCATAGCAATTGACAGTGAGCTGTGTACTCTTTTACAGGCATTAACCCTGTGGTACCATACTTTATTGATAATACACCAATATGAAGGCAATTGTTATATTCATCTCTTCATATAAAAAACAAAGTTTTCTTAGATTGACTTCCTGCTTTCTTCTCTTTAACTTGGATAAAACAAATAAGTTTGATCTCGCAGACATGCGTCTTATACCCCAAACACGGCAACACTGCAATAACGAATTCTGAGATTTTAGGTCTGCTGAGGTATTTATCCCCGCCCCAGGAATTCCGAGTTGGAATAGTTGGGAGTCAAGATCGATCTAACAGGACTCTGTCTTATAGTTCAGGCGTTTTAGGGGTAGACAGCCTACGAGCTGGTGAAATGGAATAAAAAATAGGGTTTGACTGTTCATGGGGCTTTGGTTGGGTTATAATAAGTTAGGAGTACATTATTATACGGTCAGGTTACGGTATACATTATGAACTTTCTGTAACATGCTTCTGCTCTGCTGTTTAAAGATTTTTATTCTCCAGCGCAATAATGAAAAAATGGTAGAGGTTCGGAAAGAGTGGCTCTATGAAAACAATTTTTCATCGATTACACACACCTGGCGATTCTGCGAGTCTACGAGAGAAAAACATGCGTTATCAAAAGAACAGGAGTGCGTCAGGTGTGTGTAATCGATGAAAAATTGTTTTCATAGAGCCACTCTTTCCGAATCTCTACCGAAAAAATACTCATTATCGATATTTTCGCTGATATATAATATATGCTTTCATTTAAAATAGAGAAACATTTATAGCAACAGTAAGTTATACATCAAAGCATATTTCAACACATTATACATCGGTAAAGAGAGTTTTGAAAGTTTTAAAGTTTCTCCAAGGCACCGGCCGCCTCTTATAAAAGTTTGGTTTTCGCATGCTCGTCCTGACTCGCTCATCTCAGCAGGCAAAAAGTGAAGATTTTTAATCCCTGCATCGTGTAAATAGGAGAGAGAGGAACTGCTGTGATTAATATTTGGATGCGGGTAAAACAAGTCAGACACGTCTGGAAGGGAGAAGTTGTGTCTAGTGTTTTAGTTTATTTTATGGAGTTGGGGAGTTTGTTGAAGAAAAAAAGGGTCTTCGACCTTCCACATCATGATATTCACAATATTTCTCGTGTCTGTGCTGATGTTGTTTAATCTGCCGACACTGCTGATGCTGCGGCTGCCTGGTTGATAATATAAATGAATTACTTCAATTACCCAATTAAAATATAAACAATTATGGGTCGGGAGAGATGTTAATAATGATATATCAGAAATGAAGTACAACGATAATGCTTTAGCATATAATGTGTTTTGTTTGGAATTGGTGTTTTCTTTTTCATCATGCTGTATTGTATATAGAATATTGTGTCTCATTATTTCATACGATAAGTTTAACAATAATGGTAGTTTCTTGCTCTAGCACACGTTAAAAATTATCTATAACCCATTTTTATACATAGTTATTCGGGGTATTAACTCATAAAAAATATATGGTGTGAAGATTGGATCCCTCGGAGAAACATTATTGGATCCTTCGGAGAAACATTATTGGATCCTTCGGAGAAACATAAATTGATCCTATTCGAAGGAACAGCATTTATTGGATCCTTCGGAGAAACATTATTGGATCCCTCGGAGAAACATTATTGGATCCTTCGGAGAAACATATGATGATCTATCGGAGAAATATTTTTGGATCTTTCGGAGAGACATATAATGATCTATATCGGAGAAATATTTTTGGATCCTAACTTGATAACCACCAAGGCAGTGAAGGCACAATATAAGCAGCAACTTACTCGTATCATTTATTCAACGAAGATTCAACTTATAAACTTAGGCTATTTATACTTGAACATAATTTATTTTTAATTTACGGATGTTAATGACGGTGATACTGTACATTTATGGTAAAGTTTTCGACCTCGTCTATACGAGTATATATATATATAGGCTATAGAGTGCCAGAGTGTAATTTTTGGATCTACTCGTAGAGTGCATGTCGAAAACGCGTTACAAAAAATGTTTTAAATAACATCCGTAAAATTAAAAATATATGTTGAAGTATAAATAAGTTGTTGCATGCTTATAATTGTGTCATAATTGAATTTATCAAGTATGTACGACGGATGCCCCTTCTATAGTAATTTTTGGATTCATATAAAAGAAACGTGACTGTAAAATGGGTTTAAAATTGGACTTAATTAGCAGATATTATGGAACTAATAATTAAATAACCAATTTTTTAAACTCCATGAATTGAGTTACGGTATATCCCTGCTAATAACTCAGATCTTACCAAGTGTTTATAGGGTGTAACGTTGTGACTCGTGGTGAGTACCGAACTGAGAATGTTCTGTTCAGATCCGAATATTTCAGGATCCGGATCACGGATAGTAATTTCGGATCTGGATCCAAAATCCGGATCTCGGATCAAGGATTTGAATCCGGATTTCGGACCGGATCCGGAAGACCGGAATCTCAGATCCGGATCTTACGGATCCAAGATCCGATCTGAATCTCAGATCCGGATCTTACGGATCCAAGATCCGATCTGAATCCTGATCCGGATCTGGGCATCGGATCCGGATATTTCAGGATCCGGATCTCGGATCCGACAAACAGCACTATAGTTGTGAGGTTCAATGCCTCGACTATAAGGCTGGTATTTCGGTGTGAGTGAAGTATACTTATAAAGTATGTGGTGTATGGCACCAATAACTTAAATGAATTGATTATCGAGTTTACTCGAATTAACCCCGAAGTTCATCTCGGACGATGGACTTCGTACAGATGGACCATCTGTATAATTTTATATACTCGTAGCTCCCCTTGCTCTAAAGTTGTACTTACACCGAATATAGAATACCATTTATATAAATAAAAACAAAAGCAAAATTTGCCCATCGGGATCCTCCCTGATTTAAAGGAAAGGATTTTTTTTCAAAGGCTTGTTTGTTATTGACGCAAACCCTATTATACGGAGAACAGCAAGTACTGAACGTATATACGGAAAATATATATTGTGTGGTGTTGTTGCAAGGAAAGCATCATATAAGAAGAGTGGTATAGTTTGTTTCAGCTATAAGAAAAAAGTATATAGGCCCTAGCAGTCATTATCTGCTGGTTAATCACGAGTTGGACTAGGGCCATATAGACTCTGCGGCAGAATTACATTAGTTGTCTGGCTATGCTATACACTTGCTTTGCTAAGGACTGGCTCTAATTGTCGGACGGCGCGGGTAAAACCTCTGTGGATATAATAGTTGAGTATAGTATATATACGTTATGTAGTTACATGGATTCGAATGTAAGCGAAGCTTTGTCCGTTACGTTTTTCTTTGCTGTCTCTCGCTTTCTCTTATTCCAACAACATTTTGGATGTTTGGCACCTGCTATGTTACGAGTTTTGGCATGTTTTTCGTCGGTGTTTTCCCGAATATCTTCTTCTGGATATTTGTGTGAAAATATTTTTTTAGAAGGTTGGAACACTCTCTCCCTCTCACTCTCTCCATTCGATTGAGGTCAATGTGCTAACTAAACCAAAAATATGCATAGCAACTAAAAGCTGTCTAGCATATGAGATAAATTATACGTTATACGAGGATACATCAGGCTCTATATTCTGATGGCTGTAGCCTAATTTTACCCCGTATATGCAACAGAGAGGAGCAATTATAGGCTGCAGCAGAGATTAATTTTTTAAAGTGACAATATCCTAGCCTATTCTTTGCAGTGTATTTTTTCTGCATGTGTGTTTATACTGACTGTTGTGCAAGTGATATATACTTTATAAATGCCATATCTTAAAATACCTGTATAATAAATTAATAATTACAGAGATAAGACCCTTGGGGGCAGCCAGCATGCATGTATGGTCTTTTCTCATAGCTCTTTTCTATAACAAATAGCTTATAGACTTTCCATAAAGAGCATTAATTTTAGGCCGGGGCGAATTTTATGAAAATTGGACAGGGACGACGTGCCTGTCCAATTTTAATTTTTCAGGCAGGTATATACCAATAATCCAATATTCCTGCGATAAAAAAATAAATTTAGGACTATATCCTATCCTATATCATTATATAGGCATTGTCCATCAGTAGTGAACTAAAATAGCTGCTTGAACCCGGCTCCATTTGATTATACTCCAATTTTAGAATAATTTTCCGGGGGGAAAGTATTGTTTCAAAATAGGCTACTTTCGTATATATATGCAGTATAGATTAAAATAAAAAATTGCATATAGTGATGCAATATCCTATTCGATATCCATATATAAATACGATGATGGTTATTTTCCCATAATTATATAGTAAACAATCATTATAGGCTGTTCAAGAAAGAACCTGGAAGATTATAATCATAAGGGTCTTATATTGCACAGCAACAGTAAGTTAATTGTTTATTTTTAATAGCACAAAAATAGTCTGTTAGATTTTGTATAGGCTATTATGAATATTTTTATACGAATAATAATCAAGAAAAGATTAACAGATGCGAAAAGAATGTGATGGAGATCTGATGATAAAGAACTGTTTATACAAAATCATAATAGTTATAGAAGCTTAAGGTACCGTATCTCTGAACCCAAATTTTCTATAGGTCTATATGTTGGAATCCAGCTAAAATACTGGAAAGAATGATTGAGTAAAAATTTTGAAGTGCTGGCTGATGGGCTGATCTTACAAATGAGTATATAGAGCAGTGAACGGATATAATGATGCATTTCGAATTTTTAAAAAATTCAACTTCATATAGGCCCCAAAAAAGACCCCCAAAACAGCTCACTCTGACATCATCACCATTAAAATTCAGTTCCCTGAGCGTCAACTGTGGCAAAATCGCATCAAAATGAAATGCACAGACACCATGATACGATATCTCACCAGTTGGCAATATTAAAAATTCAGGGAACCGAATTTAAAATTCATGATGACGTCAGAGTGAGAGGCGTTTTTTCGTTTTTTGGGGCCTCTGGAGTGGAATTTTTGAAAAATTCGAAATGCATCAAGAAAGGGGGAACATTGTACACATAATATGCAAACTTCATTTTCCATGCTATACAGATAGACACTTTAAGAAATCATATCAACATACCGGTATAGACCAAATCCACGAATGTAAACATAAAGCAATAATTCTGCTCAGCAGATTTACATCCGCACAATAGTTATAGATCGTTTCCCTATCGGTGCACATCTCTGAGATGTCACTTTTACTTCCGGTCAGCTGATCAGCAAAAGCCAGTA
>JAQGBM010000090.1:0-18434 GCA_034698405.1 Symphylella vulgaris | reverse complement strand
GGGGGAAGGGGGCGGTCGCGGTCGCCCCCCATCGAAATTGCATGTCAACCGCCCCCTCCAGAAATGTCTAAAAAATCGCAAAATTTTGAAAAATTTTCAGATTTTGACTTAATTTCCGAAAAAATTTTCGCCTTTGGCGGTCCATAATTATTTAATTTCACCAAATTTGATAAAAATAAAAATTTCTAAAAATTTCCAGGTGTTGCACCCCCAGACCTCCGTGATGAAACGTAGACGGTGCATGATGCAAAATTAAGTTAAATTTTCAACGTTTGACTTGGATCTGAAAATGTTTTCGCCTCCGGCGGTAACTGGGGGGC
The DNA here is from genome assembly GCA_034698405.1 of Symphylella vulgaris. Classification (NCBI taxonomy): domain Eukaryota; kingdom Metazoa; phylum Arthropoda; class Symphyla; family Scolopendrellidae; genus Symphylella; species Symphylella vulgaris. Next base: position 18,114 of record JAQGBM010000090.1, on the reverse strand, counting down.
TTCCGTCCCCCAGACCCCCCTGCGCTACCTCTCCTATACATCCACGGCATAAAATACACTTTCGGTCGTAGCGTAAACCGCCATAGAAAACAACCGGAAAAGATGATTCTCATGTGCAGTTAGATGCGCAATACCAACTTGTTTAGGCAGTCTACACCGGATTTTTTCATTCAAATTTTTAAATTAAAATAAATTAATCCTATTTTTTTATTTTTAGGCTAAAATTATTCTATAAATTTGGAAATACTGTAATTAACCAATAAATAAAACGGCTCCAAAAATAATAAAAGAATTACAAAATACTTTTAGTAACATAGCCTACTCGTATAAAGACAAAAGGAAATGGTTGACTAGGCCTATATCATTACTGGAGATACTGCAATATAATATCTTTAAGATTTTGCTATCGTGTAATAGACTAAGGCCTAGGCTAACTGGTAACTGCTTGTATAAGACTATACCTTCAGTGTAACCAAAGTTATCAACATGGAGAATGAAAGCAAAGTTCAAAAATTCGGCATCATGTATAAAAACATGAGATTTTCATACTTATGCTGTACGTTATGAAATAAATTCAGAGAGACAACCTTTCTTATACATATGAGAAGTTTTTGAGCGCAGAGGAATGAAATAATATCTGCAGAAATTTATGCAAAGGCTAATGCACTTTCCAATTCACTTAAGGATATGTATGCAGAGCAATCAATATTTCATTCGGTATAAGTTATCATACACATCTCGAAAAGAATATTGCGAAGAAAACTGATTAGAAGTAACGAGGAAATCAAGTCCTTTTCATATGAAGTCTGCTGCATGCACTGGAGGAAGTCAAAAACTGTGAATGCTGATGTTCTTTAATGCTTCGTGAGAAGAATTAATATTCTTTTCTTAAGATACAAGGAAAATGGATATAATGCAATGAATCTTAATGCCAAAGGCGAAAGAGGAGTTACCCCCTTTCCGAATAAGAAAAAAAAGTTTAATTAATTTTAAAATACTCTAGAAGTTACATAATAATTCAACTATATATACAGTACGGCCTATATATGGATAAGAATTCTGAGCAGCAGCTGGAGTACGGTAATACGATACAGAGTGAGAATACTTTAATAATAATAGGCTAATAATAATTCAATTGAGTTATTTCTACAATGTGCCCGACTCTGGAACATGCTAAGCAAAAAATGAACAAAAATAAGACACTATAATATGTCTAAGGTTATATTTTTCATTTTCTTATTTATGATGAGGCCATATAGGATGAGAATTATAGGTATCCTATTGCTTTTTCTCTCAGTTTTCGCTTAACTCGTTCGTGAATATGACTCGAATTTGGCTTCGGTATACAGTATATACACAACCCTGCAAATACTATATAGGCTACAAGTTTTAAAATAATTCATATTTCATTAATTTATGAAATAACTTATTTATTTTTGATTGTGCATGAATGCAGTCTGGACTTGGTTTTTATATTTTTGTCTATATAGGGCCTAATAATAATATTGTCTTATTATTAAGAAAAAACAAAAAATTCAGGTGTTATTTTCCATATAGGCCTACACTCCCTCTTAATTTCTATAAATGTTATAAGTAAATAAGAGCTTAAACGGATTGATGTTCTCGTAAAAACCTCCAACTGATGGTATAATTCGTCTTAGAAAATTAGAATAACTCAAAGAGATTAAATAGGAAAGTATATTTACTTTTGTTGAGCTAAATTCAGCCAATAAGTTAAAGTTAATTGCATCACTGAATCACTATAGTTATACGGTGAGTATAACAAATCGTATGGCCGAATTAGCAAAATAAAAAAGGGTATTCAACTGCAAATAACTGTTTACAATTAGGGGGGAAGACTGATATGTCTTAAAGAAACGTCGCATTCAGTTTCCTGATATTTATTTACAGCTATACATCTAGGCAATTTAAATAGATTTAGTTAAACAGACTGGAAAGAGATTTGTTCATTTGGCGAAAAAATAATCTGTTTTGTTTGCAAATTTTTTGTGCAGTTTTTTATTCTGAAGTTTTAAATATTTGAATTTCCTCAGTGTTGCTGCCGCTTTCTTTTAACTTAGATTTTTATAAATTTAAATTAGCCTAATTTTTATATGCTGGCATCATTCTCTCCCTGTTCAATATGTTTTTTAATTGATAATTTTATTTTAAATTAAAAGTTATTATAAAGATGAGTCTTCTTAATTTGATGACATTTTTTTTCTGGAATTAAAATGTTTAATTTCGCCTCCGGCGGTCTCAGATTTACCTAAATTACTCAACTACACCATATTATTTTCCGGAGGCTTTACCCTTGGATCCGTGCCCTGCAAAGAAACCTAGACCGTAGTCCGTAGACTACACATAATTATATAAACATATATTCCTCCGGCGGCCGGTGGTTCCAAATTTAGCAAAATTACTCAATTTCACCAAATTTTCTAAATAAATTTCCGAAGGTTTCACCCCGGACCCCCATAAAGAAACGTAGACGGTGCATATGGTACAAAAATTATGTTAAATTTTAAACATTTGACTTGGTTTCTGAAAATTTTTTGCCTCCGGCGGTATTTCCCTTCGCTCCCTCTCCTATTTTTGAAAAAGCCTCCTAGAGGGTCACAAGCCCCTCTAGGAGGTAACGAGATCCCAAATTCCTATACTGTACTATTATTGCATACTACTGTCCTATAATTACATTGAATTTAAACTGGCCTGGGTCACCCCCGAGAAAAATTCCTATAGATCCGCCAAGTCTGCTTAAATTAAAAGGTTTATAGGTTTGCTATACCTTTGTGTTTTGCGTTGGCTACGACAAAAAGCAGTAACTATGTATACCTGGAGTATGGGGTCCTTTTTATATTCACAAGTATACACTGGGGTATATTCATTTGCGTATAATATCGGTGTACCAGCAGCTTTATAACAAGTAAAACAAAGGAGTTATTCAGCTCAAAGATATGATTAAGCGTTTTTCCTGACCCTCATAAATACACAGCAATTAATCAATGTTTGTTCAAGATCTTAATAAATCAGCACAGCTCGGGTGTGGGAATTAAGGTACGTTCATTACAGCATCAGTATTTAAGCTGATGCGGGAAAATTTAGTAAGGAAAACCATGCATAAAAATGTTTTGCAATTATGCCTAGATACGGTACAGTAAATGTAGGGAAAATACTAGTACCGTATAAAGATTGTTATGATAATGATTGCTTTCGAGAATGGTTACTTGTAATAGGTGGATTCCAAAATCACAAAACAGTGCACATCACTTACGTTAGAAATTTTTGAAAATGAAGAAACGTGGTGTAACTGGCGTTTCACTGAAAATGCTTATGGGTGGGATCCAAAATTAAAATAAATAAATAAATAAAACAGAGAAAGACGAGGACATCATTGACATATCTTTTTGAGAATGAGGGTGGAATCCGCCAGAGATCAAGAAAAGGGAAGAATATGAACTCACTGACGTATTAATTGATTTTTAAATTTATGCATTCTAACTTATGTGATAAATTTATGCATTCTAATTGACGTAATAATAGGTAGAATTTCTACCTATTTTACGTTAAATATTATACTGCTGCATGCTTTTAGATGATTTCCAACTCCAGTCCTCCACCCTTAGTATTTAAAGTATTTTATAATAAAATTCGGGGGTTTGTTTGTAGCATTTTTATCTCCTTAACTTACTGGGGTTTATTTTGGAGTTTCAGTTGCATATTTTCATGCAATAATGCATGCTGCGATTCAGAGTGTTGATGCTAGGACTATGTTGATGAGCTTCTGCGCGTATAAACCACGTAACTTATAAAGTAAATGGATATGTTTATTAACTTGTGCTGCAGCGTAATAATGCATTCAATCTTAAGTATATAAGTAATGTAGTCGAGATATCCTGTTTAGAGTCCATTTTGGTCTGCACGAATAGCAGCTCTCTAGAATTTAATCCCTTCCTTTGGCTTCGCAAGCATCATGATACCATAAGAGTATTATAAATCTCGCAGCTTTCTTGGCGCCCACAACTTGCAATATTGCCATTCAGCTGTATTATACAACTTCCACTACTATATGTTAGAGTATATAGCTAACCTATAATATAGTGTATATATTGAAGTATATGTAACGGAATTATAAAGTACTCCATTTTCAAAGGTTCACCTAACATGCATTATGGTGTACAAACTGAGGGGAAAATAAATGGGCCGTGTATGTAAGTTATCATGCGTTTGATACACTATAAGGAATTTACATTATTATATAATAAGACTGAATTTTTTGGCTTGTTTACATTAGGCCTATTTGAAATTTATAATCCCATGTTAGGGTGATTTTTTCTCGCCCCTATCTTGACATGACAATATAAATAATGCAATGTGAATAAAAAGGACATTTTTTTCTTCAAAAATCTTTATGTTATAGGATTTTTTATAAGTTGTTTTCTATGTAGAAACTTATCGCCGAACAGGAATAACACTGTCTTGAAAGCAATAACTATGAAGGTCTTAAATATTTTGCTAAAATATTTAAATTATACGGCAATCCCATGCTGTAAGTCATGCAGAATATTATACTGATGTATTTTTCGCGTAAAAAAGGAAAGTAGGTAATAATTTTAAAGATTATGTTTTTAACGGCTCCTGTTCAGAAATTCAAAAAATGTATATTCAAATATTTATATATCAAAATTTAGTGTCATAACAAGCTTTGGGGGAAAATTGAAGTATTAACTTATAAAAAAAATCATATAGGCTAGCAATCTTGTAGAAATATTTTAGAAGCACATCAATCAAAGCTACAGTGCAATATCATCTTATTTCAAGGATTAAGTTAAACGAGTGTATAATAATGTTCATACTTTGATGTTCATTATACACGCGATTGATTTAAATTTCGTAGCAAGGGTAATTTGTAAGTAAAATTATACCGGTACTGAACGAGCATTTTGCTATTTTTTAAAAAGATAGATACCTAAGTTAAATGATTTTCGTTATTTTTTAAAATTATTATTTGTATAGATAATTTACAGAGTACGGTAATTTAATGGTCGGTTACAATTTTCCTTTCTTTGTTTTGGTTTTATTTATGATTTCTTTTTAAAGATAAATTAAAACTATAGCCTATTTAATTTTTATCTTAAAATTGAAAAAAAAAAACTAACCCAAAATAGAAAATTTTAATGTAAATAAAATTATCTGATATGTTTTTTATTTGAGTTTTTAAAATGAAAATGGAAGTTCTTAACATGCAGGCAAAAATATAAGGTACTTAAAAATATTCATAAATTTAACTATATAACTTAATCAACAAAAAAATCAGGCTTATTGTATCCATTCAATGAGAAGTTAAAAAATCTATCCCCTATACGTATCAAAATAAGTATTAAAAAATTATAATAACATTATTTGATGACAGCGGAAAAGAAGAAGCAAATTCTATAATAATTCAGGATATGCTCGAATTTATAAGGATCGACTGTAAAAAAGGAAAAAGACCCGAATTTTTTTCTGTATTGATTTTAACAGTGCAAGACAATTCTCCTCTTCTGCCATCATTCTCTCTGCAGGTCTCGCTTTTTTTATACAACATTCTGAAATTTTATTGTTATTTCTATAATATTATTATATGATAGAGGGAAATATAAAGAGAGATACAGACCCTGCTCCAGCTGCATGTACGACTTTTATTATCATCTTATAACTGAGCACAGAGTCATAATATGCATAATAAGCATAGTTTACAATGGAAAAAAGATGGAAAGGTCCTTTTTTTTTGCTAAAAGCTACATTATACGCAAATATAATAATTTTTTAAACGTGTAAGAAATTGTTCCATATTTTCCGGTTTATGAACTATAACTGCACAATATTTCAGAGATAATGGACCATGACATTTTACGAAATTATAATATTATTATTCTGTTTAAAATAGCAAATTCTCTTTGCTTGATGCTGTGGCCGAGTGTTCTGTACAGCATCGTGTTATAAAATGATACTGATAAGTTTTCACTGCAACTTCCTGCATAATTAATCATTTTAGTAATTAAGGGAATAATATATTACCTTATTATATACCGGTATACCTAAAATAGAACAGCAAACCGTGTATGCATAATATGTGATAATATACCATAAAGGTATGGATAAACGAAACTAAACTTAATTAATTAAATGGTTTTTTTTGTTTTACTTATAATAAAGTTTTTGTAAGCAACCCTAGATTAACATTAATTACTTCAAGCCTAAGGTGGACAAAGAGAATGATAGATTTATTATAACCCTTATACCGGTACTTGGTATAGTGGTATTATAGTGTTAGTGTACTCGTAATGCGTGTTTGTTACTTAAGTTAATTAAGAAAATATTATTTTAGATGTTCGTAATTTATTATCTTACACTAACTTATATCTTATAGAGTCTTCGATATCATATAAAATAACACTGATAAAAGAAACTTTGTCGAAAATACCAGTAACATATTTAATTATGTTACTGGTATTTTAGACAAGGTTTCTTAAGTTTACTTTCGACAAGGCTACTTAAGTTTATCCCTATGAAATTGCATTAACATTGAAATAGAATAAAGTAATACTGTATAACGATTTTGTAAGAACAGAGGAAAACCCCCAAAATAGCAGCTAAAGTATTTTTAAGCCCAACGATTGGGATATCGTACCAGATAGAAACATCCACTCCAGTCCCCTGTGTTGACCTGCATGGGATGTACTGGGAATCGAACCCGGTTCCTAAGACGCAAACGCCTAGCAGAATACAATACCCCAGCTGTCTCGGCCACTCCACCATCCTAAAAAGATTGTTTCGCACACCGATATATGCGTATATGGAGTATTTAAGAGTAAACAACTAAACATACTTTTTCTGAATATAGTTTTCTTGCTGCGAATTCTTGGTTATAGAAACGTTACATTACATTATCTTGGTCCACATTATGTTGTAAGTACCGTATATATTAATTATATTTTTAATAATTAATTTAGTTCTCGCTATGCGACATTGGGATTCTTTTGCAGATGCTTTTTTCGTCGCTTCAGCTTCGGTGCTGTTTCTCCGTTAAAATGAGGGGAAATCTTATCGTACTAGTATATTATTATAGGCCTAGTTATATACGTAGCCTATACGAGTATATAGAATATTTTCTTGGTGCAAAGAAAATGCACTACTGCGTGCAAATGCAAAGAGCAATATTACGAAAATATTTAACTAAGTTTCTTTTCTAAATTAAGTTGGTAACTTTCCAGAAAAGTATTAACTTATAATATATAACTTAGTACATAGAAAAGTACCGTACTGTTACGTATATACGAACTAATACCATTACTTTTTCTCCTAAAGAAGCTATGTATTCGGAATATCTGATTTACAGCAATTGTGCGTGCCACATTATTGCCAAGAATAAGCGATTCCGGGTTGCTCTCTAAGAGTATACCACCTGCTGTTTAGAAATTAATTAATTTAGGATAAACTGCAAGTCGTTAACTTACATAGTCTACTCGTTAATTTCAAATTCAGAATGATACTTCTATAAGGAATAAAAATATATCGTTACTTATTTCACCAGTTTTAAATAACCTAAGTTATATAAGTTATAAGCTGTACGGTATAGTATATCCGTATGTTTATGACGTTGCAGCGTTTAAATTTCGTTTATGTGAAGGTGTTTTAATATATTAAAAAAAAAATCATTATAAATTGCATGCGATACATGGGATGCAAATTTAAACAAGATATATCGTTAAATATTTTCAGTACCGGTAAGTCAAAATACTGCTGTATTGTATTTGAAAATTATTTATTTTTAATAATGAAGATTTTATAAACTAAGTTAAAATAAGTTTTATTAAAAATAATATAATTAATATTTTAAACAAAAAGAAAATATGTATTATATTAATTATTACAAATAAATTATATTTTGTTCCTATTTTAGGGACTTCACCAATTATGAGTTATCCAAAAGATATTTTATGAAAAATATCAAAAATCTGCATTTTTTTAGTGATAAAATCACATTTTAGAGTCCGTGATCACGGAAAAAAGTCCTTTTTGAGCTTCAAGCGCATTTACAATCTTTTGGATACTCCAACATAATAAGGTTCTTTTTTGGAAAAGGTACCATAATCGATCCGTACAGCTTTAATTTTACCTTGAATGTGAAAGTTATGTTACAGACATAATAAATTTTGTAACAGTTACTAATTAAATCAAGCCTTTCACTCAAGACATTATTTTGTCCTGTCAAATAAAAAAATTCATTAACGAAATTGTAATTTTTTTTTTAAACAAATTTTACAGCAAGACATCCACAATGTCCATTCCTTTCCAAATAACTGTCTCCTATATAGTAATGAAAGGATTTTTAATTTATTCTTTAAAATTTCTATAGGCCTATGCAGCAGACATGATTCCGTGTATTATGGGAACAAGACAGGCGAGGGGGACGCCGACAAAACAACAAAAATGCTATTCCTGCATCACAGACGACAAATAACATTAGACTAGAAGGCTTTATTCACGGCTTTTGTTTATACAGGGAAAAACGATGAACATATAATGTAATGTTTACAGTTAATGTGTTTATAACAGCAAGTCTTATATGCATTATTTTATCGTATAACAACAGTGCTACTGTATGTATATGCGCCCTTTTGTTTTTTGTAAATAGTGCGTGCCATGATTTGAAAATAATAGATGTTAGTATAACACAGAAACTAGCTCATGATGCTGCTTTTGTAAATTTTTCTGATATCCTCAGAGAGAGAAAACAATATCTTCTAGAATCAGGGGGAAAAAATCTGTTTGAAGCAATTTTTTCTAGCTTTTGTTTTTTTTTAACATAATGCATCATGGATAAGTTAAACCGGAAAGTTCTGTGTTTTGTTAAAATAAGTTAGAACAGAATAAAGTTACTGGCTGCTTTATGTAATATTGCTGAATTATATATTGTGTGAGCAACGGCAGCTCTATATAACGGATGGATAACCAATGATTTTGTATAAACTTTTATTATGAAACAAGGGTAATATTAGAGTCCAATCGATTGATAGTCCTTAGTCCTAACATGTCAGTCAGTAAAAGATTGAACATTCCAGTCTAATGGATTTTGGAGAGGGTATTATGCTCATCATCATCATCTCTAAATTGATTTTGCTTTGCAGCGTTCATCTGCTATCTCTGCTGCACACAAGCTTTCTCCATTTACCCCCTATCGCCTGCCAATTTTCTAGCTTCATCCCAAGATAGTCCCTTCATGTCAAGATCATTTCCTACAGCGTCCTCCCATCTTCTACGGAGTCGTCATCTACCTCTCTTTCCTTCCAATCAACTGACTATATTAATTTAGTAACTGCTGCTGTAGTCTGTGTTCTCCCATTCTCTGAACAGGGCCCTATACCATCTCATTCTAGTATGTGTAAAGGGTAAAGGGTCTTGCCTTGGTAAAGTTTTAGTAATTAGATTTTAGAATAATGGGAATTTCAGTTAATTATTGTGAATATAGGTGAAAATTTTGTATCAAACCAATTTCAGAGTAAGTTATTGTCACTGATTTCTTCTAAGTAAGTCTTCGATTTCTTGTTAGATGCAGTGGATTAATGAATAAGACCGGGTGGGGCTCCGCTGCCTCCCATGTTGATAAATAGATTCGAATTCTTGTACCGTATTCTTTTCTTCAATTTCATGCTCTTCAATATATAATCAGAATCTTTAGATGGGCGAGCCCGAGTTGGGAACAAACTATTTATTTAACTTAGCCCCTATGCAGAACTGTTGCTAAAACATCTCCAAGCCGCGGTTTTAAGCAATGACAGCTTTACGATAACTTGCTTTGGCTAATAGTCTGATCGTGCATCTTTAATAGTCTGATCGTGCATCCCATGATCCCAGAAGACTGGAAGTCGCGGTTCAAATCTGGCAGTTTTGAGGGTGCTGGTATGTAAAGCTATTATTTATAAATGAAAGATTGAATTTAAAACCGAGTCCTTTGAAGAACCATTAAAGAAAAATGATTATACAGAAAAATTAAAATCACACTCCGTCATGGGTTTATAAAGCAAGTATTATAGATTATTCCAAAAATATTCCAGCAAATTCTTCATCCTTAAATTCGGACCTCCTCGAGGGAACTTGAATTCGTAAATTTGGAAAGAAAAGCTTTACCGCGATAAAACCTGATATCAGTGTATAAATTTTTCGTCCACGGCAACATAAAACAAGACTTCTGTGAAACAAATAAATAAGGATTGTTCTTGGTTGTCCTGATATATAACTTATATTTTCGGTATCCTAATATACATTCCATAACATCAACATTATATTTTATTGCTTTTTTTAAGAACCGAATATAATGTAATCCATATTTTCCTTTCCAGCGTGACTCAAAGAATTTTATCAATTTTGTGCAAGTCGCCAAGAAATAGATGAAAAATGATGTCATTTATATAAAAATAAATCCTTTTCCAACCTATAATATATTTCATAATATTACCAACTACTAGACGTATTATAAGCCAATCATATCCGAATAATATGAAAGCATGATATCAGTCTATTTCACCTCATTTGTCCTGTTATTCCCCTCGGGATATCGGAACTAAACAACGGGTAAATACTGCTAATTAAATGGTCACAACATTATAGGTTATACGTATACACTTTTCGTGTAACTCATACGATAGTGCTAATGTTGTAACTTAACTAATTGAATGATGAAAGCGCACAAGGGTGGGGCTTGGTGGTAACGCTCTGTGGTTATGTTGTTTGGTGATGTAAAATGATTAACAAGTACATTATATAACTCATTATTCACATATAAACTCATAAAATGCATATAGCCCCGTATGTTACAATTACCAGTAATGAGAAGTTAATTTAACATTTATAATTTTTGGTATTTTCTCAACCTTCTTACAAAAAGATCGCAATCAGTTCATTTAAATTAATTGTAACAGATGTAACTGATTGTACGAGTAACAGATGTAGTCGAACTGATTGTAACAGGTGAATGAATATTAGACTGTTTAAGGAAAATTTACAAGAGGCAAGAGACAACTGCAAGAGCCGGGAGGCAAGTAAAATAAAAGGTTAGTCGTCTACTTGCCTCTTGTCTAACGCAGTTGACTCTTCTTACATAGTTTCTCCCCCCAAACTAATTAGTTTGATTAACTAACTTCTTGAATAACAGCTAATTAATTAGTACTTCAAACCTAATCTCAAATGTTAGGATAATAATTGAAGCAGGCCTACTGGTAGGTCTACCACAAGTCAAAGAACATTTTGATTTTGAAGCTTAGGAATTTTATACTTTTTTGAAAATTAAATTTTTTTCGGCTGCTAAGCTCAGACGAGACTAATCGACTATGGTAAATATTTGCTGCAGAATTAAACTGAAAAGCTTTCGGTGTAGATTAACTTAAAGCTGTAAAAGGAAAATCAATATTATCCACGTTGACTTAATTTTTTTCCTTTAATTATTCAGAGAGATTAATTAAGCAATCGAAAAGCTGCAGGAGAAAAGAATTTCTATAATAGAAAATAAAAAAAGTATTACCGTAAAATTACAATCTTCTCTATAAGTTTAAAGCTACTTTCTTTTAGGTTTGTAAAGAACAATTAGGTTGCAACAGCCACGGAGAAGCTTGAATAATGTATGAAGCGATAAATTTGAACAGTCTTCTAATCAAGAAGGACCAAAAGTAGGGAAATAAAGAAGAATTAACTTAAAAAAATACTCCAGTCCTTTCAAATAAACAATTACACATTTGAACCGCATAGTCGATACACTACGGGGTATCATAGCAACAAACACATATTAATTCTTTTTAATTGCCTACTTTATTTCCAGAAAGTTGGTCGGGGATGTCTAATTTTATTTATTCTAAAAAGGACTTATGTGTAAGTTAGGGAAAAAAACATGGTTAATTGAAAAAAAAAAGATAAATTGCAGTAACTAACTTAGGCCCAATTTAACCAAAAAACTTGCAAAGAGATAAAATTTCCCCAGTCTTATGCATAATATCAAGATGGAACGATAAGGCAAAATGTAGACCCCCTTATAGATGGAAAGAAAATGTTACTAGGCCTATATGGCCTATATTAAGCGAGTGTACGGAAATTATAGATGCAAGAGGCCCATAAAAATATGAAGTTAGGCCTAATTAAAAGAAATTTGAGAATCCAGCATTATGGACTTATAGCTGAGTGATGGGTTTACCCCAGAATCCCGACACCCAAAATCCCGACACCCACAATCCCGACTGCCAAAATCCCGACAACCCAGAATCCCGACAGCCCAGAATCCCGACAACCCAAAATCCCGACAGACCAATATCCCGACAGCCCAGAATCCCGACAGCCCAATATCCCGACAACCCAGAATCCCGACAGCCTAGAATCCCGAAAGTCCAAAATCCCGACAGCCCAGAATCCCGAAATGTCGATTGCTGCAAGCAGCATTCGGGATTTCCATCTGTCGGGATTTTGGTCTGTCGGGATTCTGGGCTGTCGGGATTTTGGACTGTCGGGATTTTGGGCTGTCGGGATTCTGGGCTGTCGGGATTCTGGGTTGTCGGGATTCTGGGCTGTCGGGATTATGGGTTGTCGGGATTTTGGGTGTCGGGATTGTGGGTGTCGGGATTTTTGGCGTCGGGATTCTGGGGTAAACCCATACAAGAGAGAGATCAAGGTAGATATAAATCCGTATAATTGGGGTCGGTAGGCAAATGCATTAACCATCGGCGCCGACACTCTTCGATTTTTTGGACGACACTTTAACACGACTCCAAAGCCTGACGCAGTTCAGAAAAGTTTTAACCCCAGGGGGACATTTAGAACTTCGAAGAAATTTATCCCGGTTTGATTAATGTTATCACGCATTGTGTATGTCTGCAATGGCGATGATAAATGTCCAATATGTCATCTTGTTTTTAAGGATCATCGTTGTCCACAATCCATTGGTGTCAGCTTTACGAACTTCATACTCAAATAGAATTATTCGAGGTTCTAAGAATATTTTCGGACGAAATATCGCGAAAAAATAAGGAAATTAGGACTCACCTGTCCTTTATCTTTGTCCACCTTACGGAAGCACTTGTTGAGGGATAAGTTGTGTCTGACGGAATTCTTCCATCCAGTAGGTGCATTCTGGTAGTAGGGGAAATTGTGAACTATCCAAGAGTAAATGTCCTTGACCGGCAAGGCCTTCCTGGGCGAAGACTCGATGGCTAAGAAGATGAGACAACTGAACGAGAACGGGGGCTTGTTTGTCACGTGTAGCTTGGGATTGTAAGGCGTGTTGAACGACGAATATTCGCCCGGAGATGTACCGTTGCTGCAGTTACTGTTCTGGCTCTCTGCCCTGCCTCCGTCCGCATTTTCCGACGATTCGTCCATGTAGTCGCTCGTCGGACTGTCGCTAAGGACATCCTCGTTTTCGGCGTTCCCGGCTCCCCCGCATAAGCCCTTAAGGAGGTTCTTGTCCTGGAGCCAACTTAGGCTCGTAAGTTCGTCATCCTCCCCGGGCAACTTGCCCCCGCTCCCTCCATTATTAGGGACCGCAACCTCGTTCTGGACTTCGGCAAAGTCGGCAACCCCTCCTTCAAATTGTGCCGTAGGAGGAGCTCTGACGACGCAAGACATGTCGAGTGGTTCGTCGTCTTCTTCGTCGTCATCTGATCCGTCGAGAGCTGGGACGCGGAGGAGCTGAGATTGAATGGTCTGTGGCACCACCATTCTGGTAATTCGTGTGGGAGAAGGCAAGTCAGCTTCTTCGCTACTGATTGAGTTACTCTGATCGCTGATCAACTCTAGTTTGACAGATACTTCATTTGTGAGCAATTTTTGCGGGGCCATGGGATTGTGTTCCACACTGAAAAAATAAATTTTAAACACATTTTAGATCGTAAATACCAATCACTTGTAAAGAATTATAAAATAATCATTAATTTGTATTTTTTTTTTCGACAACAAAGGTCAAAATCTGACAACGACGGGGTTATATTACAAGGGGGTAACTCCTGACATAAGAATTCTTAAATTATTACAGAGAGATCTACACAGAAAAACATCGGTTAAAACTCGCACCGGAAGGAGCTGCCACTTGAATTTCAATCACCTAGAAATTCTTCTCAGTCTCAGACGGGACTTGAACCCCCGAACTTTGGACACAGAGGCAAGAAGGCAAACTCCAAGCCACTGGCCCTGGCACTTTCTGTTCAAATATTAAGTTAATCATAATCAACTTGAGAATACGGTTACTCGGTTAGGTTAGGTTTCTATTATCTTTTTATCATGACTCGTTTTAGTCAGTACTTCTAGATGGCAAGTGTATTTCTAGAATGATAAAAACTTGTATGTTTTCTCATTTACGAGAATTAAAATACCGTAATTAAAATACAGATAGCCAGTATAATAGCCCTATAACTAAATTGATTAATTTATTTTCCTATAGCTTACACTGCATAATCAGAATAAGCATATGTTCGATGGTTTAACACGCCAGAAAAATAATATTTTTTGGTCGCAAAAAAATAATTATGTCCTAATCTTAGGAAGTAACTTTTTCGCATTTTTATTCTATTAATATAAATGTTTCTCATACTCTCTTAAATTAATTAAGTATTAAAACAGATTTCTGCAGTACAGAATAGTGTAAAGTAATTTCTTACATCTTCTGCAAGACCTAATTAAAAAATTCCTTATACTGAGTGCTATAACTCGTAAGCTTATAAGAGTACCACTAATATTAGGCTATAACTCGTAAGTTATACGGGATTCGTGATTAATTTCAACGCGCGATACTAAAATCTGTAAATTGCGGAAATGTAGTACAGTGTAAGTTACTTATAATACAAAACTACGAGGTTAAATTACATAAATAAAAATGAAATATATTATGCATACTGTCATAGAAGTGTTCTTATGTAGAGTCTCACCACCCTATATTTCATTTGCAGTTAATCTATAAACTCAACTTATTTCTTTGTGTTAGCAATAAACAAGAGAATGTTACTTCTTATATGCCCATGTTTCAGGTAACAGATTTGGAGAAAACGGCTGTCTGACGCAAAACGATAAGAATTTTACGATCTGTATAAATCATTACAAAACTTCTATAGTTTACAAACTTTTATAGCGTTAATAACCATAGATGCACCAGCATAGGCTATAAGTTCTCTCTATAGTGTGCTATGTGCATCTTCAGGTATAAGCTGTTTGTTTTCGAGTCCATGCATTACAGTAAATTTAAGTTTAAGCTATACGATACGACATAAACATGCAATTTCAAAGGTTATTTATTTATTTTCCAAACATAAGCCAGCTTCTAAAATTTTAAAAGCTGAGACTAAAATTCGGATTCCTGGGAATGAACATTCACCACTTTCTTGTCAATTCAATAGGTATACGAGCCAGGCTCCGTATATAGCCTATATTCCGTAGCCAACTATTCTTACTTTTCAGTGAAGAGAGCAATGGGGTGTATCTGGATATACGTACAGACGAGATTACGAAGACACGAAAGAGTCGCTGGAAGATTTAAAAAAACCTTTCCAGGGTTACAAGTATCATGAATATCAGTTTACCTTTAAAAATACAGTAATAATGAAGTTAGCTGAAATATTTACATATATTATAAATAAGGTTCAGGAATATAATTCGGTCAACCTGATTAACGGAGAGCAATTATTTTGCATTTTTAAAATTATATGTAAAAATCTCAGCAATAAATTATTAGGATCTACAGTATATTCATCATTACGTATATCGTTGAAAATTTTGTTATCCTTCTACCGGTAATTACAACGCATATATTCTTTAAATTTCTAATGGGACGGGTTGCAGTTTTGTCTGCCTATGCAGTATTTCTATAAGTTATACGATATGATAGTCTATACTCATACTGACTTATTGCTCAATGAAGACTTCCCAATTTGTCAAAAGTTTTTACGTGTCGTATACCCATTTTAGGTTATGTATAACAGTGTATACCCATTATAAAAATTGATAATTCTTCTTTGCCTTGCATCCACATTATACGATCGATGCAATTCATATCATATACGGTACCATTGAAATATCTCTCAGATGATCGTAATATTTTATACCAGCGATTCTGTAAATGGCTCCGTGACAAATTACACTTTGCACTTTGCGGAAAAATATACATTCAGCAACCACCATCCATGTATCTAAACTTGACACCACAATGCGAGAATTAAACTCTGAATGGATTCTATTATACCTACTACTTTATTTAGAAAACGTGCCAGTTCATCTATAATTTAACCTCCAAAACTTAATAAATTCTATACAATTCTGTACAAGCAAATAATTTTTCCACTAAATTAAATTAAATGCAGCAGAGTAGTCTGCAAAGATTCTATAGTAAATTAAGTACTCCTAGATAATGCTTTTTATGTTTATTAACACGAGCAGATCCTTTTAACTTTTCTTTCAACTTCATGTAAACCATTGTATAAGTTGAGTTATAAATTATAATTAATAAGTTATTCGAAGTTCAACTCGAATTGGTGCAAACTGCAAACCGGTTACCCGGCCTAAAGGAGTTATATAATTATTGTAACTGAAGTTCATCCATGCACATTTTAATTGCTAAAATGCTCAAAAGCAAAAAAAAATTCAAATTTTAATTAATTCTTATATATTCATGTAGCTAATGTAGGCCTATAACAATAATTTGAACAACGTTGCCTACACTTTTTGTTCCTTTATAGTTTAAGCTATCATTCTAAGTGGGCTTTAAGGTCAAGTGTAGACGGAGAAAGGCTCGCCACTCTAATTTTCTCAGCATCCTATTAAAATAAATAGCGAATTTTCTGGCGAACACGCTAGCCCCAGGACCATTGGCACCCGCACTTTTAAGGTTACTGACCACCCAATAAGCTAGATCGTATCTCTACCGAATCAATCAATAACAGTATATCATATCACGAGATATTATTAATAGCAGTAGATCATAGTGATTTTATATAAATTCAATAAGAAACAAAATGCTCTGCCGAGAGCAAAGATTTAACTCGAAATCAGTGGAAGAAACAACAATATAATGCAATGCACCCGGTTCTGTTTGCTAAACCAAGCTTTTCGGTGTCCAAGTTACGTACACATCGATCACCTGGCGCTCAGAAGCTTACCGAAAAAAAATATCCAATCAATCGAGATCAAAACGCGCCTTCTATTGGGAGAGTCGTTAAACCGAGCGCTGAATTCAATCACAAAAATACACATTTAGCATGCAAGAGGCGTGCAGTGCAATAACTCTTTTCCCTTTTTTACATCCTAATACTTTTCATAAATCTTGACTAATCGAATCTATAGCTTCTGTATATATACGATCGGGGTTTGTTTTTTCAACTGCTTTTTTATTCTAACCATTTAACATAACATGATTTGAATAAGATGATTATTATTGATTTAGAAAACGATACCGTAATCTCTATAAACAAGGCTCTGCACTCTGCAGCAGCTCTGGGTCCTGAAGAAACTAATACTTATTACTGTATATATCATTGCTTGAGGATGCAAAATTAAATAATTATAAATGATATGACAGAGAGGAATATTCATAGAATAAGTTATTCATTTTTATTATTTTACGAATATTTTTATATCCATATAATAAAAGAAATAATCGGTATTATCAAATATTTCAAAATATTTAAAGTAGAAAATATTAAAGACATCATCATACAGTAGAAGTTATACTGCATACAATTAAATCATTATTTTAAGATAGCGCTCTATTAATTATCTTTCTGTCCAAGTCCCAAATTTCTTCTATTATAGGCTGGGTGATTTCCTTGGAATTTATCCTCTTATAGAAAAATACTCTACGATTTCCATAATATTTATACAGTATATTTTAACATACAGTAGAAAAAAATTAATTACCTGTAGTGTAACTAACGTAAGTTATACTGTTATTAAATTATATATTTTTTTTACAATTTAAGGTAGAAATTTCTGTTCATCTTTAAAATGGACTGAAAATTAATTAAAATTTCTACCTTAAATTGTAAAAAAATATATATAATTTAATAACAGTATAACTTGCGTTAGTTACACTACAGGTAATTAATTTTT
>JAQGBM010000089.1:0-18462 GCA_034698405.1 Symphylella vulgaris | reverse complement strand
TGGCGGCTCCTTCTGATGAGAGTTTAAACCGAGGTCTTGTGTAGATCCCCTTTGCACTCTGCACATTAAAGAACCCTAGGCTCATACAGGCAGACAATGTATAAGTCCTATCCCTGAGGCAAAATTAAAATCTCACTCCGTCGAGTCCGTCGTCGGGTTATGACCTTGTTGTCGCCTTACCGCGACGTTAAAAAATTAAACCACAAACAAACATACATTATTTTCTTTTAAATACGGGGCCAGAGGTGAAACTCCCGAATTTTTTTTTTACATAATATATTGAGCAAATTTGGTGAATTTCAAACATTTTTGTCACTATACTCTGTTTCTGAAACCTGTGTAGTAAAAATTTGAATTTTGCGCGTGCTCAACAATGCTATTACTGGGTGCGCTCGTTTGGGGAATCCGCATGACAGTTTAGACAGTACAAAAAACAATTTGGATTTCTCCCATGAGCACTTGCGATCGTGTCAAAATTCACGCGCCAATCGAATACAGTTTGGACAGTGAACAAAAATATGGCGGAAAATTTAAATAACTTAGGCAAGCAATTGCAGCAAAACTTGCTATTTTACTTGCCGATGAAGAGTCAGATTCAGATTCTGACCAGGAATATTTATATTTTGCCAAGCTTCTTTCCAAGAAACACCAGCGTAATGATCGTAATAGGGTTGTGGGCTACGTAGAAAACGTAGTCCCGCATTACTCTACAACTGAGTTCATGAATTTATTTCGGCTACATCCGAATTTAGCAAATCAATTAAGTGAAAAGTTTGAGAATAGCGAGTTTTATCCTGGGTATGTTTGGTACGTAGTGATCTCTGAAAAATGATGGTGCCAGGGGCAGGGCAATCCGGTAATACCTACTTAAGCCATAACCACCCATTCAGTGACGACGAGAGGGGAGGGCAAGGGGGGCAAAATCACGGGGGCCCGCAGTTCCAAAGGGGGCCCGGAGTCTCAAAAGGGGCCCGGGCTAGGGAGTTTTTAACTCTGAAAATTAAGTGGGAGGTGCCTGAACCCTAGAGAAATAGCTAAAAATATTTTAAAAAGCTCGAAATTTGACTAGCATGCCAAAAATATTTCGCCTGCGGCGCCTCCAGAGGGGTTGGGGGATCGCATAATATTTTTGCCGGGGGGCCCGTGCTGGCTCTCGACGCCCCTGCACCCATTAACCATCCTGGTTTAATGGCTTGGTTTCCAAAATTTTCAGAATATTATCGTAAAAATTACCATGGTTTATATACCATGATAATATCCAACTTATAATATTGTAAATTAATAATTGTATTAGTATTAAAGAACAAGAGTACAACAATTATTATGAATAACCAAAATCTATTTATTAACATTGTTTAAACGTTTATAATAATAATAATTTTATTTCTACCGTAATAGTTTATCTAAATATTATTCCAAGTAAGCTTACCTTGATACTTCATAATCATAGGTTGGGGTCTTTTAAATAGAACTGTCAAGCTGACAGTTCTATTTGTATGACGGTTCTATTGTAATCCATAAAGCTCATAATTACCTGGTCTTAAACTTGCTAATTAATTTTTTATAAACCTTTGCAAGTCATGTGTATTGAAAGACACAAAATAATGCTATATCCTATTCAAATTTATTGTAATAATATCATAATCATAATAATATCAGTTCCAATCCCGCTTCATCTTGTAAGTTAGGCTAATAATGTTGAAAATGTATCTCAGTATATCAATAGATAGGCTACCAGTACCGTACCAAAGAGATTAAAATTATTGTAAACTGCTATTAACTTATTAATATAGCTGTAAACTAAAAATTCAACCTTTTGGTTTATCGTAATTTAAAATATTTAGTGACATACATAATTTAGCTTAGCTACTGCAGCTAACTTATTTAGCCCTAATATTAAATTTATTACGTAGGTGGAGGTAGAGAACCTATTTCTTCCTTGAAGTACATCCTTGTGTTTTTGTACTTCGTTGGTCACGAAGGTTCGACGTTTAACAAGATAGCCGATAGATTTAATATCAGCGAGTCATCTGTTGATCAGATTCTTACCCGTGTGGTCGACTTCTTATTAGACATGGCTCCCGACGTAATCAAATGGCCAACTGGTCAGAAAGCAGAGGAAACTAGTAGGAAATTGGAAAAAATTTCCGGGATTCCCAACATAATAGGTAGCTACACCTGTATACAAACCATCCAAAATCCAAATGCATGACGATTGACTTACATTTTTTTAAAATACTGTGCGTAGTGAGATGAGAGGTCTCGCTTCTCATCCTGTAACATGTCAAGACGTAAAAAATTATGTATTAGATTAGTCAGTAACACAATAGTTTAGTTGCATTATAATTAAAGCTTTTTTTTTTATTTAAAAAGATTTTTAAGCGATTTTTAGAGCATATTTGAGTTGCCCTACAACCATAATAAATACGGTACATGATTTAACTTGGTTAAAAAGTTTTGGCTACAGTTACTAGAGGGGCCGAGTGGCCGACCTGGGAGAACTACTAAATATATACGGAGTATAATAATAGGTAGGACGGACCATTCTAAAATAATTGTTTTCTCCGTAGGTCACTTTACAATCATTGAACGAAAATGCTGTTGGATAGATCTATTTTGAAAACGTTAAAAATTATGGGGTCGTGACAGTATATATTTTAAAATACCGTACTGAAATTTCGCTCTTATATTTCGAATATACCGTAGTCCTAACTTATTATTAATGCGACGACCCCATAATTTGTAACGTTTTCAAATACGAGTAGATCTAATCCAAGAACATTTTGATGTATTTCATGTCCCTCATTTTTGTTCAATGGTTACGGAGAAAACAATAATTATTTTAGAACGTCCGTCCTGCCTATTATATGATTCCTATTTCCTAGTCTCTTCTACTATAATATCAGGTTCCAATAACCTAGTCGTTCTCACCACTATAGGGTGCATTGACGGGACGCATTTTGAAATTGAAGCTCCGGAGGAGGAGAAAGACAGCTACATTAACAGGAAAGGGAAATTCTCTATACAAATGCAAGGCATTTGTGACCACCAACGTAAATTTACCGATGTCTTTGCCGGCTTTCCGGGGTCGGTCCACGATGCCCGAGCTTACAGAGCTAGTTTTATATATGAAAATCTCCCAAACTTGTGCAACGGTAAGAAATGCAATGGTAAAAAAATAATTGATTTAGGTTAGTTACGGTTATACGTATAATAGACCTAAGGTTTAGCTAGTATTAGTTAGTTTTGCGAGATATAAGCTGCCCCGGAAGTTTGTAGAGGTGTCTATGGAAGAACGAATTCGCAACTTTAGAACCTTAAACCTCAAGAATGTATTCGCTGATGACGTAACATTATTTTTAAAACCAGAAATCTCAGAAAGTTTCTGAGGGTAGCCTACAACCCCAAGCCACTCGCATTGTTCATCTGAAAGAGCAGTTACTTAAATAATTTCACTTATCTTGAATTCTTACCAACATATTTGAAGGATCAGTATTACCAGGGATACAACTGGTATTACTGTACCTGGGTATAGAGTTGTAGGCCCTATCCCTGAACCAATTTTCAAATATTGGATTCAATGGCAAGCGCACAAACTATCCCTAAATATCATGTTGCATTGGAAAGCGAGTTGTCTATTAAAATTTAAAACAAAATTAAGTAATAAACAATAATTGTCTTGAGGGATACAAACAGTACGGTAAGTCGTTAATATCATGCATGTAGCATAATGGAATGGAAATACTGCATGAATTTTATTTAGAAAATAATGAATGAAATGGTGTAACTATACTCATTAGCCTAAAATCAAACTAATTTGTTAAAAGAGCGCTAATTTAAAGGTTTGGATGATGATGAATGCGGAACCTGAACTTATTAATTAATATTTTAAGGAAAATACATTCTTGGAGACAGTGCGTATCCATTGTCGACATTCTGCCTCACTCCATTTAAAGACAATGGCCATATGGAGGCGTGGCAGAGGCTATACAACAAGAAATTAAGCTCTGCAAGGGTTTTAATTGAACAAACATTTGGAATATTAAAACAGAGATTTAGATATCTATACCATTTATGCTTTACAAGCGTGCAACGCATAGTTGACGTTATTATAGCATGCTGTGTTTTACATAATTTGGCAAACTACGAAGACCTACCATTTTTGGATCCAGCTGTACATGAAGATTTTTCAAACGATGATAACACATTCCAGATTGCAGACAGAAACTACAATCTTGCAGTTGCTCAAAGAAAGCAGATTGCTCTGAGCCTTGTGAGACAGCACAGGAATCAGACCTAAGGCTAATTAAATTTGATTAAATTCGTGAACCAAAAACGTTCATCAATTGGCTTAAGTTATTATGCCAGTCTTATATAACTTACTTTACCATCTCTTTTCAATTATGCAGACAGAATGATACCTGCCGTTTTATTTCGTGAATGTTTCTTCATGACGTAGATGATAAAAAATACAGGTACCAGGTAGCTTAATCCTTAATCTAGATAGACTATAATTATCCTGAGCAATTGAAAAAAAAATTTATTATTGATTTTTTTTGTTACTGTTAGATTGTTATCACTAAGGATATTGTAATACTTAATTAATTTAGGTAATATTGTAATTAACATTGTTCATTACGTCTGCATTATCATCTCGTTGCCATACCGACAAAATTACTGTACCGTATTAGTATTACGCTTAGAATTAATCATATATATTATTATATATTTTTAACTATCGTATTTATTCTATTTCCTTGAAATAAAAAAATAGTATAGACTAGTATCTAGGGCTATTTATAATTTAATTGCTTATCTTTCTTATATACACGATTGTAGCGTCGCTTAGCCGCCATTGATCGTTGCCACATTAAAAAAAATTGCTGTAATCTCGAAGAGTAATATTAAGTAAACAATTTTATTATATTTTTAAAGATATCTGTAAAAATTTTAAACATTTTTCTTGGAAAATAAAGATTATAACATACCGGTATTAAAAAAGAGCAGGCAACGTTCAATGATGGATAAAAATTACGTGACAAATGACAATTAGCAGCTAAAAGAAGTGTATAGGCCTACTCTTTAGTATTAATTAGATTAAGATATATTATGTATTTCATAATTTTTAACTGTACAGTATTATCCTAGTATTATTCTATTTTCTTAAAACATAGATTTAAATGTAAACCTAAAAGTAAACGTAATAACTAAACATATATATTGCAGTCTTCATTTTTCTAAACAAGTTGGAAAAATAAATAAAAAATTTTATAAAATTTGCTGTGCAGTTATCAATAAAATAATAACTTATTTTACTATGACTAGAGGGAGTAGAGGGTAATATTCGTAAGAAGTAATATAGCTACAGTAATATTAGATGGTTTGGCAGGCCCGGATTTAGGGTTTTGCCGCTCCTAGGCAATGGTAAATTTACCGCCCTCTAGCCCCCTTTCAGGCGCCGCAGCGAAAAATATTTTGGAATGAAATTTAAATTTAGAGTTTTTTTTTTTTTCGTAATTTCCCCCAAAATTACAAAATGGCCCTAAAAAGGGGAAAATCTGAATCAAATCTGATACATTTTTGCTGATTTGCCGCACTAGGCAGCTGCCTAGTCTGCCTTAAATCTGGGCCTGGAATTAACTTAGGTAGAATACGGGTTTAGCTTTAGCGTTCCGTTTAATTTTTGCACCTGTGGGAGAGGCGTATTATTGAAAAATAAGTTTGCTGCACCTGCTTTTCAGCATCCTAAGATCTCTCCCACAGGTGCAAAAATTAAACGGAATGCTAAGCTAAACCCGTATTCTAGCCTACCGAGAATAAAAAGAGCAGGACATAATTTATCAGACAAAGGTAATGAACCTACAAACTTTCAAAAGACATATTCAAAATCCTTTTAGCTTGTAAAGTTATTAAAGTTTTGACTCACTTTAAAAAATCCAAAATTTTATTTAATACTTCCATTTTCTCCTTGTGTCTTTTACTACGCTCTTCTTCTTTCTCTTTACGCGACTTGTCCAGATAGTCTTGGAATTCCTTCAAGTCTTCTTGAAAGTTCTTGGTTTTTTTGTTTTTCGATGTAACTGTCTTGGGACTGTCGGGGACAGCTGGAGAAGGTCCGGCGTTTGGAGATTTTGCTGCGGAATTCGATTCTCTGCTAGTTCCCGCTCCATCAGCACTGTAAAGATGAGTATTTTAGTTTTATTTATTTTTATTTAGCCTACGATGACACTGGATTGCTGATCTGATATTAAGCTACTGTATGTACCTTTCCTTAACTCTGCAACAGGCCTGACCTCTTAATACCGTAGGAACAACGTTTGGTAGTTTCCTCAGAGTTTTATCCAATTCCCTTAAAAATTAAAAATATAATAAATTTTAATGCTGTCAGACTAATAAATATTATATGAATTTATTAGCCTACTTACTGTTGGAATGGAATTGTGCTTCTACCCCTTCCTGTACTCTTATTGTTGTCTTTTAGGTTTTTGTAAGATCTATCTAGAACACGCCATCTGTTTTGCAATTGGGTTATGGTGTATTCATAACCACTTTTCTGAAACGATTTTAAGATTACCTCCCATCCTTTGGATATATTCTTAATTTTTCTTTGTTTAATTCGTCTTTGTGTTTTTCTATATCTAGTTATTAGATATTTAGTGGCACTTGCTGGCCACAGGGCAGTCCCAGCTCTGTCATCTTCATTTAGATCGATATCCTCTTCATCCGACGTATCACTACTGTTAGGATCTTTGTTATTTGAAACCTCTTGATCAATCCTTTTTTTATCCTTGAAGATTGCATGATTATAAGTTATTGTTCTGTCTCCAATAACTTGGTTGCAAGCAGTTTCTATAGGTAAACTGGTGATGTCTATTTCCTCTTTTGGAATTGAAATTTCCTTTCCATTAGCTTCTAAAATAGAGAATCAAATAGCAGTCTATAATATTTTTATTTGCAAATGGAATTAGTTTTTATTATTTAAAGTGTCTGTAGCATGGAAAATGAATTTTACATATTATGTGTAGCCTACAACGATCATTCATGAATCATGATGCAGTTTGAATTTTTCAAAAATTCCACTCCAGAGGCCCCAAAAAACTCTTCCAAAAACACCTCACTCCTGACGTCATCATGAATTTTAAATTCGGTTTCCTGAATTTTGAATATTGTCAACTGGTGAGATATCATATCAAGGTGTCTTTGCATGCCATTTTGATGCAATATTGCCACATTTGACGCTCAGGGAACTGAATTTTAATGGTGATGACGTCAGAGTGAGCTGTTTTTATGCTTTTAGGGGCGCTTTTTGGGCCTCTGGAATTTTTGAAAAATTGGAAATGCATCATGAAAGGGGGAACATTGTATACACATAATATGTACACTTCATTTTCCATGCTACAGACACTTTAAGAATCTCTCCAAAAACCCCAAAATAGGCTACATAGGCTGAGATGTAAATAAAATTATAATTTATAATGTCATAGATTTGGTTGATATTTCTATACAACAGACTTGGCACTGCCTTGTGGCCAGCAAGTGCCACTAAATTTTTAACTATAACTATTATAAGGCTAGGCTAGTCGATATTGAAAAGAAATAATTAAATTTAAAAAAACCTTACTAACGATTGGAAAGGGATATCTAGCTTAAAAATTTCAGATTCTAAAGGTTACGAGTAGGCTACACAATCATAATTATATTAATCCAAAGTTTACAAACAGATTTTTTATTTATGTGCACATACTGCGGTCGGCCAGTTAGCACTTAGCACCCATAGCCTAGTCTAGAATCTAGATGTAATCTTGATATACTCCGTAATTATTAAGACTGGACCCTTATTTATTTCAAAGTTCTGAGCTTAAATATATCATCATCATCACCACTAGCCTTTCCCGGTGAGGGGTCGGCATTTTTAAAGTAGTCAGCATTTAATCAGGACCAGCTTGCAAGGCCAGCTCAAGACTGGGGTCTTTAACGTGCAAACAAATTCACAAGAGTGCCGGTATGACCAGACATAACTTAGTATGACCAGGGGCAATGCCATAGGACTCAGAAATATTTAAGAAATATTTTTAGGTGCCTTGTTTGAATATGGCCCTTCAGGACTGTATCTAGGCAATGATCTAGGCCTAGGCTCATTAAACTCTTATTGGCTAGGCAGTTAGCCTGCCCTCTTTAACCTGGTTCTGAGGGCCTTGGTACATAGGGTAAGAAGCTTATGCTCAGAGGTTCAATAATTAGCATCTAGATACTAGATTAGGCTGACAGGGTATTTGTAAGTTCCATGCACACCCACCCTGGAAATTTTTGGTGTTTATTATTTTTCATGGCGTTTACAATGGTGTGCATCATCCACAGAGTGCATGGAACTTACAAATACCTGCTACCAGCCAGTAACCACATACAAGTTAGTGTGTTCAGACTTCAGAACCCCCTGACAGACATCATGTTTACGAAATAGCCTAGTTTTAGGCTTCTAGCTAGGTGAAACTGAAAGTATTAATAATTTACAATATCTCCCACCTGTTGGCAAAAGCGACCACTGTGTCATACTCGGATCCCTAATTATTCAACCCAGCCATACTCCAGCAGAGATTATCCTGAAGCCTGATATGGACCAAATGCGCCAACTACTCGCTATTATCGACTGGGAATCAGAACTTTCGGGACGTGACGTAAACGAGATGTGGAAGACCTTCTCTTCCTACATCACCAGTTTTTACGAATTTGTATCCACCCCTATACGCAAGAAACATTACAAACAAGACTGGATGAACCCAACCATTAAAAAACTTATGAACAAAAAGAGTAGGCTCTGGAAGAAATACTCGAATTTCCCTACTCTCCCGGTGATTAGTGAATATGATAATACTGTCCAACACCTACAGAAAGAAATTTTCCTGGCTAAATCTGCATTTGAAAAGAAGCTCGTTTCCATTGCCTCAAATAAAAAAGACCTGTACAAATATATATACAGCAAAAAGAAAAATCAACAGAGCCTTGCCGTATCTAATGAAGATGCCATAATCCTCACGGATGATCTCGAAAAAGCAAATTTACTTTGCAAACATTTTTCGGCTATCTGTTCCACTTCTACCCCCACCTGTACTTCGCCCCTACTAAACTGCGACTTCAGCCCCGAGCTGCAAGAGGCCGACAGTGACATTTTTGTTTCGCACATCCTCCAGGCCATTCGAACAATTGATATGACCAGCAATACCAAAGGACCGGACGGAATCCCTGCTAAATTGGTCAGGTACTGCGACCGTGAGCTCGCCATTCCTCTTAAAATTATCTTCTGTAAGATGTGCACTAGCGGTGTTTTCCCAGACCCCCTAAAAGAAGCCAGGGTCATTCCGATACCCAAGGAAAGACACAAAATTACTTACGATAACTACCGTCCCATCAGCCTTCTTTCTAACTTTTCGAAAATTTTTGAACGAGTAATTTTCAATTGGCTTAACAGTGAGACCTCTATTTTAGCCTTTGAATCCCGTCAACATGGCTTCGTCCCTGCCAGGTCTACTGAAACCAACCTCCTCCTCCTAAATCAAAAAATCTCTGAAAACGCCGACAAGGGGATCCAGACTGATGTTATATACCTGGACGCAGCCAAGGCCTTCGATACCGTTCCCCATGGTGCTATTATCAACGGTCTCTATTACCTAGGTGTTAACCCCACCCTTATTAGGATTATTCATAGCTTCCTAACTGCACGCTCGTTCAGAGTACAATGTGGAGACGCCAAATCTAGCCCAGCCTACCCCTCCCGAGGCGTTCCCCAGGGCTCTGTGATCGGCCCACTCCTCTTCAACATTTTCATTAATAGCCTGGACCGTATAATCAATGCTGATGCCCTCTTATACGCAGACGATCTGAAAATTCTCTCTACTATCACATCACACCAGGAATGCATCGCCCTTCAAGAAACCCTCACGCTGATCTCCAACTGGTTCGGTGAGAACAACATGTCATTAAATGCAAAGAAGTGTAAGGTCATCTCCTTCTCCAGGCAGTCTCCAACCTTCGTCTTTGACTATCAAATCAAAGCCTCCTATATCATAAGCCTGACTGCTACCGCGGTCACTTGGGAAAATGGCGGACCTTCTAGGCTGAAAAGTTATTGTTAAAAAAAATGATTTCAGATGAAAAATATCGAAGATTAATATGTATTTGCTACAATAAATACTTAAAACTGCAAATTTTATTAATAATTAAGACTTTAGAGAAAATTTGTTAAATGTACTATCGGTACACAGCTTTACCAGGCGGCTTTTTGAACGCATGTTCAAAAAACCCCAATAATATCGAAAACCTTAACGATTTTAAATAACTTATGATTTTCTAATTATCATTTGTATATAAATAATTTAAGTAACCAAGAATTAGTTATGAAATCAATAAAATAAAACTTTTCTTTAATATCAACAAACAATAATATTGGCAACTTTACAGTACTATAGATATGTGCGCTAACAACATGTGCGAAAAAAATTGGAGGAAATATCGAGAACTTGCTTTTCTTATTATGCTTAATTCTTATAATTATTGAAATACTATACAGTAGTTACATGTTCCGTTCCAGGATGTTCTTCTAATAAGTTTATTATTCAAGTAGAGAAAAGGAGCGACGTGTTTCAGTTTCCTAAAGAAAATACAGAAGTCATACAAAAATGGCTACTGGGTGCCTAAAAAATACATAAGCCTAGATGCGAAAAGCATTTCGACGATTCATTTGTGATTCTGGTAAACAAATTTACTTCAAGAGATGATGACTCGTACGTCGTGGTTCAAAAAAAAAAAATTAGCAGAAGAAGCTGGTGCATCGGCTGCAGTGCCGACTATATTTCCGGGACTACCCAATTACTACAACAAAAACTCGTCCTCTCGTAAACGAAAAGCTCACAAACCAAAAGGATGATGATAAATTACGAGGAGTGCAACGCGCGCGCGGAGCTCATCACATGATTTATTATACAATAATATGGCCATACAAATATTACGAGAGCGCACATACAGAATCACGGTGAATACACAACAATAAGGGAACAGATTATACGCCTTTACAAGTTTGTAGTGTATCCAATGTCAGAAAGCATTAAAATAACAGTGCACTGGAAGTTAGTGTCAGATGCTGGTGGATGCGTAAGCAGGTGGTCCCAATAAGATACCATATTATTTCACTGGGGCTAAATACAAAGCCAAATTCAATTTTGTGGAAAAAAAAAAGCTGACAAGTGAGGTCTTTTTTTTTGGGCCACCTTTGGTCGAAGCCAACCGACAAGTGACATTGTTACAAGAAGCTGAGCAAGCAGATCGATCGCAGGATATGACAAGCTTTGTGAATATTTATTTGTGAATAATTATTTAAAAATAAGAAATGATGAATGTGAGAAAAAGGTGAAATCGAACAAGCGAAAATTGGAAACCCTTGGAAATAAATAAAAATAGGCTACGTCGTATTTGTAAGTATTTTTTGCTGTCAGAAACCGTAGAATATGTGCAATGTGAATAGGTATTTAAAAAGTATAACTTTACAGTATTTAAATAAAAAGAATTTAAAATCTAAATAGCTATTAAGTTATTTTGTTGTACAAATGCATTAAAAAAATGTCATCATGAGTTATTAGTACTGTACCAGTATTTTACGTATTCACGTAGGGTATTCAATACCAGTATTTAAGTTATTTACAACTCATTATTTTTAAGGTAACTTAGCTTACAGTAGACACTAGCCAGTTAATCATCCATGCTTGAAAATATTGAGAAATAAAATAATATTTGAATTTTAACGCGTATAACTTAAACTCTATGCACACATTGCACAGTACTCTGGTATTACAGCCTAGTTCGGCGGCCTTTTTTTTCATCTGTCAGGCCTGTTGTTTTAGGAGGCCTTGAATTAGCAAACACTCTTACCAGCTTTTCCCATGTATGGAGCTACACTGGATACACCTTCTAATGCACAGCCGTTGATCTTTAATTGTTTAGGAGCTGCGTGAATAGTCGTTCCAATCAAGCTGGCCTCTAAATTACGCGCTAGCCAGTGAAAAACAGAACTTGGTATGGTGTTTGCCGTTTTTGATATCATAAATTGGTTAAATTGAAGAAGAAGTGATTTTGTCTTGACTTGTTTAAAAAACGAATTGAAATAATTGATAGTTTCAAGGCGCGTCGGCTCGTCTAAAGGCAAGTCTACCATGACGTTAGTTCTCTTTCCAGTCTTAAAATTAGGTTGAGATGGGTTTTGTTTACAAACTGCAAGGCTAACCCGAATGGTAGCTGGTACACGCATCTGGTTGTCCTTAAGGAATTTCTTCAAAACTGCCGATAGAGCTGTGAAAATTACATCATCAGAGGTGCATCCTGTATTCTCGGAAATTTCTTCAAGTTTCTGGATAGGAATAGGTCCAGACCATGACAACACGCGTTCGCCTGTTACTTTTTGTCCCAATAGCATGGTTACCTCAGTGTGAAGCGATTGGGCAAAGTATTCGTATGGAAGGTTCCACACTTTCTTAAGTGTTTCCAAAGTGCTACCCCCTTTCCTCTTTTTCGACCTTTTTGGTTCTGGTTTAGAATCTCCTTCTTTTTCTGAAAGTTCTTTATCGAGGAGGAATGCGAACCTTGTACCGTCTATTACCGAGTGTCCGTATGTGAAGACAAGGGCCGATTTGTGCCCTTCGGCAAATCGGAAGTGATGGAAAAACCAAGGGGATTTGCCATTTGGTAGAGGCGTATTTATTAATTTGGCAACTTCTTTCTTCAGCTCGTCATCAGATTTTAACACTTGATCGTGGGCGGTAACGTGTTCGTTTATGTCGAATTTCTTCTCGCGTGACCAGTAATAAAACCCATTTACATAACGGACAAATTCCAAAAGTCTGGCGTACTTTGTTCGTGATCCGCTGTCTCTAGCATAAACGACATCTTTCGAAAACTTTTCTGCGAAAGTTTTTATGTCAAAGTCTCCTCGAAACCACAGAATAATGGCGCTGGTGATTTTTTCATTATTGCTGGAGGCTATTCCATTTGCGTCCTGACCTGTGAGCAAGTCTAGTTCCCTGCCCGTGTCTTCATTAAACTCGCGTCCTTTAGCATAACTATAGGCAGCTAAAATCAACTGAATCAGGTAGAATAGAGCAAACAATATAACTCCCACAATATAGGCAATGGCTTCAAAAAATACCATTTTAAAACAGTTTAGTTTTCTTCTTATGAATATTCAACTTATTCGTTATTACACGTACACATTATCGATGCAGAATTATTTCCACCACTAAATGATAGTTTTGTGAGTCAATAGCTGGCATAATTCTATACAGACAGATTTTGAGATCATTATTGTTTTTAGCCCACGCATTATGCGAAATGGCAGAAAATACAGTATACTCGTACAAACACACAATGAACTCAACTTATGTATAGCTGTTTCGCAATATGCACGTAAAGCGGGATATTAATAATACCTGCTCATTTTTTAAAGCTAACTTATAATATTAAAATTATTTTAAAGTATATTATGTACACAACAAAACAATTATAATATTTTTATAATATTATGATTAATACCGGTAATAATTTTATTCAAATGTATTGAAGCAACATTCATGCAGGATATAGCAAATTCGCTCATAAGTTATACCCCGTATTATTATTTTATTATCGAAACGTCACAACATGTGGTTTCGTTTCGTTGTACTTTTGTCTATTCCAATAATATTGACGGTGTCAAAACAGTCTAAATGATAGATATTAATTGATAAAATTACGGTAAAAACACTCTCAACATAATTATTTTAATCGAGGAATATAATACAGTCTCAATTTTAAATTTGAACATTTGCTTTATATAGGTTAACGTTTCCTTGCTTTCATACGAGTAATTTAAAATAGATAATGCGATTTTCTAATTTAAATTTGTGTAATGTACTCGTAAGTGTACAATATCTCTTCTGTTAAACTATTTTATAAATAAAAGGAACAAAATGTACAGAGTGGCCAGCAAAAAAAAATAACAACTTTGCCTAAGTTATAAAATATACATCCTATACCTGTATGCTGCTCGTAGGGTATAAGTTAGTTTGCTGTATCAAATGTATCCCAACCTTTTAAAATTTTATTTTAATATTAATATTATTTAGGCAGTAACATATGGCGTGAAAGGATATACCCGTAAATTAGGAATGTGGTAAATAATCTGGTCCAATTTTAGAGAAAATCACCCTGATCCATTTTTTGGGCAAATAAAAATAATTCTTACCTGCTTTACCCCTGTACATTCCAACAAGAACGGCGTTTTCTAAGACGCAACCACACATTGATACTTCGGTTGCGGGAGCCACTACGGCATTAGCTGTCAGACTCGCTTCCAAGTTTCTTTCAAATCTGTGGAACATGCGACTAGGAAATGTGTTTGCACTGGCGAAATTCATCCAGTCGTTGAATTCGATAAAAAGAGAAGAACTTCTCATGTAAGAAAAGTATTCGTTGAGCATCTTGATCGTCTCCAACCTTGTGTCCCTGTCTAAAGGCAGATCGACCATTAGTGACGAAAACTTTCCGGATTTGAAATTTGGTTTTTGCCTTCTCTGACGACAAACCGTCAAAGCCAGTCGCAAACTCGGCGGAAGGGTCATATTATTTTTCTGCAAGAAGCGCTTGAATGTTCCTGCCAGTGCGGCAAAAGCTACGTCCATGCCAGTTGCGCCTGCTTCCTTCGCGATTCGGAGAAGAATGTCGACGCTGACATTTTCTGACCAACTGACTACTCGTTGACCGCTCGTTTTGTCGCTCATGAGTGGAGAAACTTCCACGTGTAGATTTTGTGCAAAATATTCGAATGGGACAAAAAACAGCTTTTTCACGATTGGCATTAGCAGAAACTTGCCCCTAGTGGTCAAAGAGCTGTCGAGGTGTAACAAGGAATTGTTGTTTTCGTCCTCCGGAGGTACTTCGTCTGCCAATTCGTTGGCGACAAGAAAAGCCAGTCGTGTTCCGTCTAAGATTGCATTGTCATACACAAAAATAAGGGCCGATTTTTGCTCGGTCTCCGACTTGCCTTCGAAACAAACATGGTATATAATCCAAGGAGCTTTATCGGCTTCGAGATTCTGGTTAAGCAACTTGGCGACCAGGGCTTTAAGTTCTTCTTCCGATTTAACAGTTTGTTCGAGATGTTTTACGTGATCCTTAATATTAAACTTCTTCTCTCGTTTCCAGTAATAGAATCCCATTAAACAGACAAAGTACTCTAAAAATCTTGAGTACTTTGTCCTCGCTTCCACGTCACGAGCGAATACCACTTTGGTCGCAAATTTAGTGGCAAATTCGTCGATGTCCAAATTTCCTCGGAGCCAAAATATTGCTGCGCTCGTCGTTCTGTCTTCTGGTCGGGACTGGGTCCAATGGGCATCGTGGCCAGTCAGTAGATCTAATTCACGTCCTGTATGTTCATTAAACTCGCGACCTTTGGCGTATTTTAGTCCGAAAAAGCCAGCACGAGAGAGCACCTTAAATGCCAGAATAGGGCCTCCAATTAGGTTAGTAGCTGCAGCTAGTATGTAATTTTCAAGTTCACGAGCGTACAAGCCGGCAGTCTTACCTCCTTGTTTGGTCGAAACGACGGCGGACGATTCATCCATTTTGTTACCGTTGTCACTTCCCATGTTTGCTGTCAACTTACCCCGAACTAAATTACTATCGCTTTCGACAGTTTGGTTTTGTTCAGAGCGGTTGTTGACTCGTGAAAAAAAAAATTATAATTCCAACGTCGGCGATTTGATTCATTATTTAAATGTATTAATCTACATGTATAACAACCAGAATTATTATTTATAAGTTTCCCGATATTTTATTTGCATTGAATAATTTGCAGCAATGTATCCTGTAACTTACATGCACCAGCATACCGTATTTTCTCTACTACATTTTCTCTACAGTACTTTAAGAGTATTATACAAACACTCGTATATAGTTTTCGAATATTCTGCGTTACTTCCCGTATAGTTAGGGAATCCTCGGTTTTACATCCTTTTTTATGACATAATATCCTGATAATATTTATAAGCTTCTACAAATTTCAAAACTCTCACGAATGTTGTCCCAGTGGGACCGATCGTTATTTAGCCTATATATGTCTATAGGTAGCAATAATTAGTTACTATACTTGGAATTGCTTTACAAGTTTACACTTTACAGTAATAACTTACATGGCCTTGTTAGGAAACATAGCCTACAGTTATGCACTTATATATGATGCCCTTTTTACTCCGTATTTGCTATAAAACGAGGCAGCAAATTTCAGGAAGCATTATTGGTGGTACATACGGACGGGTGTACCGTATATTATTCCGTATTATTATATGAACAGGTTGGTGGTTTCATCACCCGCAAGATAACTTAGGACGCTGAGGATTAATGGATTGATCTGTCTATAATTTATGTTACAATGGGGGTTTAACCCAGAATTCCGACACCCAAAATCCCGAAACCCACACTCCCGACTGCTAAAATCCCGACGACCCAGAAACCAGAATCCAGACAATCCAGAATCCCGACGGCCCAATATCCCGACAGCCCAGAATCCCGACATGTCGAACAATGAAAAACACTTATATTAGCACGAAGTTTAGAGATAACCCTTTGTCACGTAAATTTTTAAGGTCTTCTATATATTCGGGATTTTCATGGGTCGGAATTTTGGGCTGTCGGGATTGTGAGTTGTCGGGATTTTGAGCTGTCGGGATTTTGGCAGTCGGGATTCTGGGGTAACACGTTCAGCTGGCTTGCTCCTGCTTCTTGCAGAAGTAAACCCTGTAGCCTACTGTAGGCCTTTGACAAGAACATAATACGAGTAACGTTGTAGGCGCAATGACTGCAAATAATGCCAGCTAACATGTCAGGGCTGCAGTGTGTGATGTTTAATAATTATGTTGTTTGTAATATCCATATATTTTTATTTATTAATTTATATTTTGTTTCTTATTCAATCATTATGCATCCGGAAATTATTATTTCTTTCTTCTATAATAACCAATTTGATTCAATTGGTAATAAAACTGTTCTAATTAACGTACGAAAAAACAGTTGCGTGTCATTTTATGCGGCAGTGCTATCATTATTTCGACACTAGTGCTGCTGCTTTGTTTGATTGCATTAATTCTGGAGTATTCCTATTTATCTGAGGTGAAACTGGTAGTTGATGACTTGATTATCATAAATGGAGAAAACAATATTAGGCCTACAGGTGGAAAGAGAATATTCTATTTACAATAATTTACTTAGGGCCAGGGTTCGGAACCGGTTCCGCTACCAAAATTTCTGTACCGGTTCCGGAAAAATGACGTAGCTTCAAAAATTTCGGTTGCCGGTTCTTTAAAAAAAGTTTTTATGGCTTCTGGGTTCTTGTACATAATTATGCAGGTTCCGATTCTTCCGAACCCTGCTTTGGGCAAACCTAGGGCGAACAATTTCTAATAATATAAGAAGCCTCAATAAACAAATTTAATGACACAAAATAAGAAAGGTTTTATATCTTCTTCTTCTATGTAACTTAATTAGCATGGGCGTCGGGAAGGGGAGCTAGGGTCAAGGGAAACACTAGTTCCCTCTCTCCTTGATTTCAGAAAAAATTGTGTAGCCAAAAATGAAAATGTCTTCAATTTTTTTTTGTAGCATGGTCGTCAAGTCCATGAGGTATTCAAAAATTTTTTTATTCCACTCCACAGGAAACACCTATGGAAAATTTCTATCAGAATATTTGGTTTTTCTAAATAATTAATTAATAGACGTAAATTTATCGAAAACAAAGCCCAGACTGCATTCGTACTCGTACATACCCGTGTAACGGTAAATTCTGTCCTACTCGTAGCCTTCGTAAATTTCGTGAAATTCCCGAGGGCTACGGTCCTACTCAATACCTATCCGCCCGGATACTTATTACTAGGAAAAACTGTCCGCCCGAATACTTTTTCCCTGGCAAAAACTATCCCCCCGTTAAAAAATTATCCCCCCGTGCATCTTAAAGAGGGATAGCATTTTCAAGGGGGGTAATTTTTTTGTTTGGTCTGTGGGCACCATTTATTATAAAGCAGGCGTGGGTATGCATATTGAGCTTGCAGAAATAACACAAAGCTTTCACCACCAAAAAATATAAGCAACCAATAGAAATTTACCTAATAGTAAGCAGCTATCACCCACGTTTTTTAAAGTTTCCATAATAATCACATATCCATCACTGACTA
Organism: Symphylella vulgaris; assembly: GCA_034698405.1. Lineage (NCBI taxonomy): Eukaryota > Metazoa > Arthropoda > Symphyla > Scolopendrellidae > Symphylella > Symphylella vulgaris. The sequence continues at coordinate 217 of JAQGBM010000089.1, read as the reverse complement.
TCAAAGTCACCACAGTTTATCATAGAGAAACATAAAGCTTGGACAGTGAAATAACAAGTTGTTACATGGTGGCAACTTGTTATTCCATTGTGCAAGCTTTATGTTTCTCTATGATAAACTGTGGTGACTTTATGTAGTATCAAGAGTATATAATTGTAATAAGAGTGATTTACTCAGAAACCACCACTAACCGGGTCGTGGAGTTAATAAACCTCTC
>JAQGBM010000088.1:0-18472 GCA_034698405.1 Symphylella vulgaris | reverse complement strand
TTATAAAATGATGATTAAATCGATTATATTGTTATAGCAGTTATCGATATTGCGTTTCTTTTTAGACATCCGGTATAAAAACTAGAAACATCCTTACCTCAGACCATTCTCCAACTTTCCAGACACCTTTGCACTGGTCATTGTAGCAATGCCTCTTTTGGCGTGGTCTCGTTTTGTCGTTACATTTTTTGTCGCCAACGACTGTACCATTTCCAAGCCGACAGATTACTTTTCGCTTTTGTACCGCCGTATTTTTAACAAAACATCTGGATTCGTCACACTAAAAGTGAACACACGTAATTAATTGCAAAATTCTATTCCGTACCAAGAAAATAACAATATTGAAATGGTTACAGCTACCTCTGACCAAGGCTGCGCGGACCAATAAGGACAATCATCTTGTCCACATTGTTGCGAAGAAGGAGGGGGACTCATGCCTGCATCTACACAAAGGCGAGTGTCCACCGTCTTGCTTACGTTATGAAGCCGAACGACGCATTGGGCCGTTCGATACTGAGTAGCTACTCCTCCACATGGAGCAGTACATTCGGACCATGGGCTAATGAGCCAATCGAACTGTAGATTTTCCACTTTGCCTACAAATTAGTAATTTCAATTTTTTTCTATGATACGCTTATCATCAATGTTGTTTGCACCTAAGCATGAATGGATAACACTTTGTTAATAGATTCATGGTAAAAGCACCCAGCTACCACGAAAATTATCGATAATTTTCCCTGTTCATTTTTTTCGAAAGAAAGAGCTACCAGAAAGGTCTCGATCATCTATTCTAGCCTCTAATCCGTTTTCGTTATTGGATTAGCCAGAAAGAGGGAAAATTGTCTCTGTGATGATGGTCTAATTATCGCTGTAATTCCAACACGATCAAGGTTGAAAATATATTTAAAATAAAAATAGCATTTTTATTGTTCACAAAAATGCATATTTTCAGGCTACGTAATTACGTATTATTAACTTAAGTATGAAATTTACCTTTCCCTAGAACAAAACTATTAGTGATCCAATCCCCATTTTCGTCGTGATCACTGAGCATGCGCTGTAAAGGAGAGGCAGAAGTAACTTGGCGTAGATTTGCCAGTAATTGGTGAAACCGAGGCATTGATTGTTGCCCCTTTTCTGGTGTATTGGTCTTCTGTTGAGTGTTGGGGAAATTTGGAACTTTATCTTGATTAAGAAAAGATGGTCGTTGCTTTTCAGTTTTCACGGGACTTGGTCCCCAATGCATATCTCTTTCTCGACTGTCCAGGTATCCAACAGCAGGTCTTGAAGGAAACCTCTGAATACTCTTCAATTTACTTCCCAACTGCAAAAATTATTAATCAATAAGTCAGTTCAGAGTCAGTCACTGATCTTTCTGAATATCGTAAAAATGGTGTAAAATCGAAATACATTACCGATTGAGCAGGAGTGGTATCTTTTGGTTTTGGTGTTCTAAATTTGGTAAGCAGTTTAACACCCATTTTAGGTGAAGGTTTGGTTTGGTGCAGATAGTGCCAGTCTGTTGAGCGCTCATGACTGAATTCTTCGCTCGTTGTAAACTTTGGTTTAGGTGGTTTAGGAGGTATGTTAATTTCTGTTAACGGGTAAAAATATTCAAACATTAATATTCTCATTGGGTTACCGGTAATTGGGCTTAAATTAAAAGCTTACTTGGTTTTGCGGGTTCAATCAGAGGCCTGCTAATATGCCTCACTTCTTCAGAACTCGACAAAGCTAAGGATCTTAGCGGCTTTTCTGTTACGGCTATATTCCATCTGTCTACAGTAGTCGGTCTGTCTACAGTAGCCCATCTGTCTACAGTTGCCGGTCTCTCTACCGTTCTATCCTCTTCCGAACTGGCTAACGTAATCGGTTTAGGACGAACCGTAATTGACAAATTAGACCGAGACTTTCCAGCAATACAGGTGTAGAGTCCAGAGTCTTGATAAGTCAGGCTTCGCACCCTCAATGCACCCAACTTGGATATTTTTATTCTGTTGGTGTTTGTGAGTAGTTTCTGATCTTTTCGCCATACTATTCTCGAACGATTGAATGGTCCAACGGGACATTTTACTTTGAGGTGAGTTCCCTTGTACAAGAGTGCTTTTCCTCCAACCTTGATGGTCACCCATCTTCTCGCGTCACTCTGGACAAAGCTGTAGTTACTCGGAATGATATCGGAAAAATTTCGATTAATTATGGCCCCGCCGTAGTTGTTGTAGTTCTTTCGACAAGGTCGAGAATTGCAAACTTTAAATGTAGGAGGTCGAGGAGAGGTGCACATTGATGGAGGCTTTTCAACAACCTGTCCTTGAGCAAGCATCTGTTGGCATTTCAGTTTTCTGGTCTTACTTCCACCATCACATTTATGAGTACACTGAAAAATCATTAGAAGATAAATTGAAAAACTCCGAAAACTTTAACTACGAAAGGAATCTAGATAAAAGATTGTCGTACCCTATTCCAGGGTCCAGGTTGCCAAGCTGGTGGGCAGTCGTCCGTGTTGCAGAACTGTTGGAATCGAGGCGGAGGCCCCTGGCAAAGGTTGTTGCTAACGACAAGAACTCCGTAAAGACCCTTAGAAATTTCGTGAACGCATTGAACTCGTCGAGTTTGAATGCCTCCACCACATGTTTTGGAACAAGTTGAAAATTCGGATACATTCCATCTGTAAAACAAATCCCCATTTAAAATTGGCTAACTTAATCCAAAGACTTTTGATGAATCAAAAGTACCTTGGAGGACAAGGATGATCGTTGCAAGGTCTGGAAACGGCTTCGGGTTTCTTATTCTGATCGCATAAATGAGGATTTACGACTTGAGAGTCGTGATTACGAATGCACTGAACCAGATTTTGCTGAGTACCTGCAATAATTTATTGTGATTAACTTAGTATACTATTTAGTGTCCGAAATTTCCCGGGAAATTGCAAAATCAAAATAATTATGGAAATTTGGGAAATAATGAAAATCCCGGAAATTTTCAAAAAATATAGGAATTTTTTAAAATTACCTGAAAATTTTGTACTGATAATAAGTTATTCATTTGGACGAATATAAAGTTATTAATCAATTTTTTTCTAAGTAATTTTTTTGTACATTTTTAGAAATTTGGAATTTCTGGAAAATTTTAAAAATTTCGCGAATTATTCTCAAAACGACTTTTTTTTTGCGAAAATTAAGATCAAAATTCCCAGGAAAATCTCAGGGAAAGTAGAAATATTTCCCTGACTTCTTTCCACTTAATAACTGGGGACTTCAAATTTTATTAACTTAACTTACCTCCCATACACGATGCAGAACAAGGGGAAAACTCCGAATCTACCCATCCATACGTCACTATAATTCCAACTTGCCCATTCATTTCCAAACTATTTTCATCTTCGTCTTCGTGAGACCATTCTGGGAGACGAATTGGATGATGTTCCGTACTGTCAATCACATTTACATCTGACTTGTCTTCTGACGATTCTATTTCGCGCAACTGTTTTTCTTCCTCTGCCTCTTCTCCAACTTTCATCAAATCCAGCTTGAGCTTTTCGGCACTCGTCAGCTCGGCTGGCTCATTGTGGCTCTCCTCGTCCATGCTGCTATGAGCTTGCATCTCGTGGATATCCAAGTCTGACTGACAGGGCTTCAGCGTACACTGCTCCAGATCAATAGGCTTGCTTCCTGTAATATTCGAATTACAGAATATTAATGTGATCACTATTAACTAATCATAATGGAAGGACTACGAAATTTTATAGAAAACCCCAGATTTTACCTGGACAGTGCTCGTCAGATACTGGCAGCACCGTCTTGGAGAATTCGAGAAATATTCGACATTCTACTTTGCGCTTACGGTAGCCATCGCCGCAAGTTGCGCTGCAACTACTCCATGGCTCCACAATAAAACTGCAAATGAAAATAATGTACCATTAATATAACGGTAAATTTATATATCTATCTTTAGTTCACACATGCGCAAACTCACGAAGTAACCCCTTAAAAAGTGGGAAAAGCCAGTATTTTTTTTTATCAATTATATTAAGTTACATATGATATTCAGTCCTTTTTTTATTAACTAATTTATATTAAGTTATACATTATATTTTCTAACACATACTGTAAGACATATTTCACAGTACCAGGGCCTGCGCCAGGGGGTTATTTTGGGGGTTAAAACGCCCTCAAAACTCTTCATATTACTCCCCAAAATGAGGAAAAATTGGTATTTTAATGAAAATAACTTAAAACAACATTTTTCTCATCAGTTCCCTTAAACCCCCTCCCAAACCCCCCAAAAATATTTTTTCTAGCTCCTGCGGAGCCAAGCCGATCGCTCCGCAACGGCGCGTCTGGATGATCGAGACTGGCTCCGGGCCTGCACATTACGTAAAACACCGTACGGTACCGGTATTCAGTTTCGATTCTTATGGATATTACTTTTTTAAATACTGGTGTTGGTATTTTAATATGAGTACTGTATTAAAATTCCCACTATAAGAAATTTATTGCAGGACCTCCGATTCGAATATATGCAACAACAGTAAAATAGAAAAAAATGTTAAAAAATGCTGAAAATGCTCTTTTAAAACGCTGTATAATTAATAAAAAGCAAATGACATACAAAACCACATCTTTATAATCCATAACATTATTTTGTAATGCCCAGCTTGCTGCTTATTAATTTAAAAAAACCATTTTTTTAATATATAAAAAGCATGCCTGCAAATACGCACACTGTACACTGCAAAGTAGAGATGAACCGAGCAAATTAACTTAGGTCAAATTACTGCATAGGTTTGTAATGTATAGCCTAGGTTTGTGTATACATAGCCTACATTTTTCCATACTTTATGCCATTTTCAAGGGATATCAGGGAAAGCAGAAGGGAAAACCTTTCACTACCTTTGAATTACAGGGTATTTTATCATTATTAACAGATGGTTACCGTAATGATACACATTGTCCTACCTATGAGTTAGTAATAGGGGTAGTACAAAAGATGGGAATTACGAAGTAGTTATTTTATACTATATTCCAGTTTTAATAATATTTATTATTTTTTAATAATTATTATTATTTACTATAGTTTACTAAGGAATAAGGATAAATTAATAATATAATATTTTTATTACAGGCAAGGGACACCAAATTTAAGGAGGTGTAGAAGTTGCTTGAAAAGAAAATAATAGCTGGGTAAAGTGGGTATGATGCTACCCGATATCATCTCTCTTGCAAAGCATGCTTAGTGCTTACCATCAAAATGATATGTAACCTCTTAGCAAAAAGGTTCATATCATTTTGTAATTTTCATTTGTGCTCTTTAGTAGCAGATAGCCTAAAAATGCTGACAAGGAATTTTATCATAAAAATATAGAAAAAATACAGATATCGATATTGCTAGAAAAGATACGATAATGGTCGTCATCTCACCGACAAAACCCCTTCACTTCAGTCCCCCCACCGCTTATACATATACATATATCGGTAGTACCCCATACCGCTTATACATAATATCGGTAGTAATTAATTTTTAATACTTTACTTTATTCCATTCATTTCCTTTGCATAATTTATACGAAATAATGTACTCGTGGGTATGATAGCGAATTAGAATATACTAGGTATACGGTACTAACTTATGGTAATATTATTGTGCGAATACGGTATGAAAATAATCGCAATTAGTTCAGATTATTTCCGTAGCATGATTGCTACGGTGTGATTAATTTATTTTAATAATGCAGTGCATGAATATATCCCAAAGGTATATCCTATACTCCATAGTAGGCTACTCGAAATGTACCCCGGTACCTTCTGTAATCTATATAGGCCTACAACATGGTTCAACTTTGAGCTGATTCTAATCGTAGCAATCTTTAAATATCCACTTCTATAAGTTTGAAATCTTTAACTTAAAAGCTGCAAACTGTTGAGTGGAGCTATAAAATAGAGAAAGAAGAGAAATCACTGACGTAACTGAGAATGAATAAGCCAATAGTGGACGTGGAAATCCTTATACTCATTCTCAAAAATTACGTCAATGAGATCTTCTTCTTACTCTGTATTCTGTTTCTGTTCTGGGTTCCACCCTAAATAACTTAATATAAGGGTCGTTGTAAGAAACACTGCTCAAATAAGAAGAGAAACTCATTGGCGTAATTTTGATCTAAATTGAGTAGGCTAATCATTTCCACATTAAATATTGGAATATTTATTCTCATTTTCTCATTTACGTCATGAGTTTCTCTTCTCGCGTTATTTTTGCTTCGGAATAGCCTATACCGACCGAAGTTACTATTGGCTCCTGCTATTGGGGATAAGTAACTATCACACCGACTGGGTCTCGTAATGTAGCCTATCCATTCTAGCAAAGTCGATATTTAAGCGCTCAACAATATCAGCATTGTCTATATTTTCTGATACACAAAATATATTTTCTGATACACAAAAAATATAATTCCCAGTTAAGTGCATATGAGTGCCAAATATAGTGAGACAGAAAAATAGAGAATTTTATTTTTTTTGCAAAAAAGTATATAAAATCGAAGAAGGGTAGGATAGTGCATTATAAATATAATATTTACTGGTGCACAGTATATTTTGATGTTCCTACCTCACCGTAACCCAGCCACAAGCAAAGTACATCATGTAGTCGCTGAAAAAATCCACGAGTTTATAGTAACTCTGTAATGGGATAGAGAAGTGGTTTTGTTTGCAATTACATTTGTTCCGAAAATGCTACGGCTGCCGAAGCATTCAGGTTTCAGTATATTGGGCAGCGGGGAAGGTTAAATTACTGGACCGAGAACCATTACAGTAGGTGTAACTTGGTTCACATTTATTTTGAATTCCGTTATTTAAAACAAACGTAAGAAAAATTCCGTAACTCACCTAGCTTCGGAGGTAGATACCAAATGATGGTAACTCATAAGACGTTCAGCTTGAGGAGGTGGGTAGGGCTGAACTATGGGAGAAGAAAGCTCCATAGCCTGGGGTGGATCCCCTGTTAGAAAAAAAAAATAATGCGCACCACGTTTTAATAATTCAAAATGTAATTTGGCGTTATGTCAGCAAATTATTTTCTGTGTTTGACGACAAATATTCACTAATTAAAGAGCTACTAACACGAGCTTTGCTGCTTGAGGCAGGGAGTGGGCATTTTGCACGTTTGTCGTGACGGGGGTCGAACAAACAAGTCACACATCGAACTGGGAAGTCCGCGGGAATCACGACAGATGATGGTTCTTGTCTGCTGTCCTTGTCCGCACGTCACGCTACACTGTAAAACAACGTAAGCAAACATATTAGTTTTGGTCATCATTTGCAGATAGATAACACGACTGTCTACAATTGAAATGGTAATACAAAAGCAAATAAAGACAACTGTTTATTGTACACAGGGGTTCATTTTATAGACCGCAGAAAAGCTGTGTTCTATCAAATAAAAAGCTAAGATGCGCTTGTACTTATGTAGTCAAACTCCATAGAATTTAATTGCAAATCGTTTGAATGTTCCTTGCCGTCCTTGCATGCATAACTTATGTGCGATGTTGTAGTTTTCTTGTAAGTTTTTGAAAAATGTCAATGGAAATCGCCCATAGACGAAATGGGGCGCCGTCTTAAACGAAATGGCGTTTTCGCGAATGCCGAATGGTCATACGAGAAAGAAAAAAAAACCCACAAATATGGAAATGAATGTTCGATACGTCGAATGGACGTCATAAGAGCGAAATTTCTAATTGTGGCGCCTAGGACAGCGCCCGACAAAATCACTAGACTAGAGAATGCTCTAAATCTATGATTGTACGTTCTATCAGGTTCTACCTATTAAAATGTTATTTTTTTTATTTATTTTAACTTCCATTAAATAAAATACAAATTATGAATAAACACAGAAAAATTATCACATAAATTATAAAGATGAAAATGGTCTCAATAAGAAAAACTGTTTAAAAGACCAGTGAAACATAGGACTAACATTAAAAAGAATTATTTGTAGGCTATTTAAATTACAAAAAAGCGCAACTTACCGGTGACCAAGTCCCAACTATCCATCCCGGGCATTCTTCGCTAGCGCAAGCTTTTCGTTCTTTGGGCCTTCTCCCTCCACACATTTTCTCCTCAACCTCAGCTTTAGTGCCATTTTGAAAGTTCTGCATGCAAGTTACTTTGCGTTCTTGTACGCCTCCCCCGCACGAAGCGGAACACGAACTCCATTCTTCGTTGTGCCAACTGCAACACGTTTGTCTACTGAAATTTTAATACTTCGATTTACTGCCTAATTTCGGGAAGATTCAAGAGCTATCTACAACTACAAAGGATTTAACTCGCTCTCAGTCGATCGGTTAATAGGCATTCACACATTTAACTAGCTAAAATAATATAGGACCGCTTGATCAGGATCTAATGAAATACACAAAACATCATACGAGAATTTCTAATTTGGGGTGGGGATTGGGATTTGGGGAGGGATTTCATGCTGTTATTCCGCAAATTAAAATTATCCATTCTCGAAAATTAGTTAACCGTAACGTTAACATACCGGTAATTTACCAAGAATTTATACCAAGAATTTATCAAGATAAATTCCTGGGTATACCAAGAATAAAGTCAACAATCAATCAACAACACATATATTCAGTAAATACCCTTTGCAAAGATGGCCTTTCGTAAACGTAATTCTGGGATAATAAAGCTCTGTGAAATGGAATTCAGAGAGCTTTCTAAAATTGACGATTGTCTAAGTTACGTTATAATTTTGGTAAAAATTCGAACTCGAAATTAATGAGAGTTTCTCGAACTCGAACCCGGAATTTTAAAAATAGCATAATATATATCAACTTCTGAATGAAAAACCTATCCGTACTTCCTCCTCTAAGCGAAAACTATAAGAGAAAAGCATGAATCTTAGTTTTCGGCTTTAGAAATGGACTCAAGCCCTTGGCCCTTAGACACACAGAACTCGTCAAAATGTCTGGGAACACTTAAATGGCCCACCCTGTTTGCCATTATTGCTGAATTACGCTTACGGACAAAATGGATGAAACCTTTTACGGGCTTTACGGGGCTATATTTCTTTATTTATGTTCATACCCCGAAGTTCAATGGGGTAATTTCTGTTTTTTCGATGCAAAAGGTATTTAACTTTCACCAACTCCAGTGCTTTATTTTCTATTTTGCCTAATCCTACTTCTATCCTACAGGGGAATTATGTAAATAAAATGGAAAGTACCGTAATACATACGTAGCAGGACACGGCTTGCTGTTACACTCTTGAGCTCTTACCGCCGGTCTTTTCGACAAATCGCACAATCTCTCATCTACTTCGTCGCCCGATTTCTTATTCACGCAAATTGGCTTCGAAACCTGTTGTCCTGTTTGTGATGGTCAATAATTTTTTACAATATAAAAAAAACCTTAAAAACCTTTAACGAAAATAACATTAATTAATGTAAAAATGGTCTCACCACCACCGCAAGTGACAGAGCATCCAGCTGTGGGACTTTCCTGCCAATGGAAATTTGGCTTTCCGCAAGTGGATCCGTCTCCACCGCATACTCCGCATGCATCTACTGTCTTAACGGAACCCAACTGCAGGTCGCACCCAACCGCCTGAAAAAAAAATTTAACAATTTTATGTAATTAATTAAGTTATCTTAGAAAAAAATAGAATAACTTATGGATAGCTATTATCCTTATTGTTTAGGCCTACCGACTACCGTATAATATACAATCATATCGTCATATTAACTTAGCTATATTCGACTACTCGTATTCGAAACCAATACGGAGTATTCTTATAGTATAAATGTTATAACTATGGCTACAAGGATACCTTGGTAAACTACTTAATATACTTCGTATACCGTACCGTAATTAAACTTCCTTTTGCAATTCTGAATTTTTTTTCACCATCAGGAAAAAACTTCCGCGGGTATAAACCACTTACAGAATTTATTACAACACTATAACGCCGCCAAAGAACAAAAACCAAGAGACGATATATACCTATATTAAGGGAAGCGTAGTACAGTAAGTTATATATCCGTTTGATATAAGTCTAGTACGCAGTCTATTCACGTGAAGACACTAATATTAATTGCTCCCAAAAGACAAAGGATTCTTTCGCAGATTTCCTTGTCTTTTATTCATTGTTTCCGCTGCCTTTTGAGAGCTATAATATCGCATTCCAAAAAGCTATAGATACGTTGTCGATGTCGATGCACCGTTGCCTCATCAATCTAACAGCCTTTTTCTCCTGATGCGTTTTAGGTAAAGTGATTTGTCCCTTTTTGCTTCTATAAACTTTTTTTCAGATAGATATTTTTTGGTATATGTACTGTACATTGTACAGGTTGTTTATACGTACTTTATTTTGTACAAACAAGCAGAGCATTATTAAAATAACGTGTAAGTTGCAACAATGCACTTATAGGCACTGTAGGCCTATACCAAACCTACAAATTTCTGTCGAGAATCGAGTCTGGGTCCGGAACCGGTACCGAAATCTCGAAAAAAAAAATTAACCAGAACTGGAATCGGAACTGAAATTTTAGGAAAACCAGTAAATTGTAGGAACTGTTAGATTTGGAAGCGGAACCGATACCGGAACCTAAAATTTATTTTTTCAAAACTTTCTTGATTACTCTAATTTTTAAAATTGGATTGCGCCTGAGATACAATTTAATACATTTTTTTACATAATAAGTTACACTCAAGATATTGCTATAACAATTAACAATATACCGTAACATATTAAACTCAGCTTATCGTATAATTCCTGATTGGTCCATTGCATTGTCCAAAGTATAACTTAAGTAGGGTATGTAAATATACTCCGGTAATAACACGACGTGGTCATATAACTGGGCAAGCTGATGTCTATAAAATCTTTTTTTCCAGGGATAGCTTTATGTAGCGTGCACCCTTAATCTCCGTATGTGGGGTACCAAATCCTTATCTCGGAAAACCCATCTATACTGCTGCTGCAGTGGGTGTAATGACTTTGTTGTAGATAGATACCCTGTTGCAGAATCAGTTCAATATACGTACAACCCACGCATGCATTATAACTTGTACTAGGCAAAATATTTCGAACGAAAAACCAAGATTGATTCTTAAACTCATGATTTATGATATTGGCAATTTGCCTGATCTTCAATCATATGTAAAAGCATGACCACATTCTCTAGATTATATATTATGTTATATTCATTTTTTAAACACTTGTTATATTAAGCGTATCATAATTATATAGCATATATAATATATAACCAGAAAAATATAGATGCAATAACAGCACAATATTGAAATAAAATGCAATACGGTATACCAATACCATTATACCCCCAAAAAACTTAAGTAGGTTACCACATAAAAATTGATTTCTTTCCAACTAATATTGTATAAAACATTTAAACAGATTGCACCTCTAAAAATAATTTATTTAATTTACAGTGTAAACTTAATAATATAGTCAATGCCTATTTTATTTTAGTGATTTCCATTTTTTATTTTCTTCCAAACATTTATTTTTATTTAACCAAAATATATTTTTAAAATAATCTCTAAAAGTTTATTTAACATATAAATTAAAACTTCAGAATAATTTCCATGTTTGGAAAAAAGTAGAAATGAACTAATTACCTAGGAAAAATTAATAAACATAATTACCGGTATTAAATAAAATAAAATTAATGCTAACTTACAGTATGTTAAATTTAAAACTAATTTTAGATGTGCCATCTCTTTAAACATATTATAAAGAACCTACCAAACCTTGAAAAAGGAATGTAAGTTACGTATTAGTACTATGGTCCTATAAAAAGATGGTACCGTACTATACTCTTTGTGCAATTATAAAGCATAGCACAAGATATCTTGGAAGAATAAGATTGCGTATATAACTGCGCTAAAACTGGCTAAAAGCGCTTATCCGTTAACGCATGAAATGGAGGTCCTGTCTCATAATATTTTACCCTACATTACCTTCAAGATATTATTGGAGCTCATCCTACATTATATTAAATGGAACTAAGTTATTATACGCTTTTACAACGGTATGCAGTTACATTACTCCTTATTTTATGCCCTTTTGTAAGACTTTTATAGCAAAAAGAATGCACGCAGAAACAGTAAGAATTTATTTAATTTGTGTTAATTATTACGGAGATTATTGATGCAAACTTCCAATCTTACCTTGGAAGTTTTACTAAGGGTGGAATCGAGAAACACAAATCATATTATAGTAAGAATAGGACCTCATTGGTGTAATTTTTGAGAATGAGTGAATATTGTTGACTTAAATTCTGCAATTACGTCAATGATTCCTCTTCTTTTTCTGTTCTGAGATTCTGGATTCCACCATGTCAAAACAGTTAGTTATGGTCCAATCTTACATTATTGATTAATCCATATATTTCTCTCATTCTGTCTACCATATATTTATTACGTATATAAGTTTATACGTGCCATCGTAATTCTTGAAGAACTGCTGAGCTTACCTTTGCAGGTAGGCCTACAGCTGAGAGAATAACTAAGTTACTTCGCCTAAGCTTTGGATATGAAATTAAGTTATAGTAAATAATGCCTATATGCAGATTTCTAACCACTTTATCATTTTCCAAACAAGAGACATGTAACATTTACCCTTTTTACTGCATTTTCTAACTCAATGTCGCTGCATACCGTCAATGATTTTCAAAATGTATTCCAAGCATGTCAGCCGTGTCATAATATTGCTTTTACGGTACTAAAACCTACCTGACATTTTCCATTAATGCACATATCCAGGGACCCCTGTCGACATCTTGTTCCATCAAGCACCTTGGGCGCCAACTGAACAACCACATTATGACCTTTAGCGCGACAAGTCAAGGAACAGGCATCGTGTGCGTCCCAGTATGGCTCCCACTGATACATCTTGCCTTGATACGGAATGTTGTTATAAGCAGAGCATTGTTGAAAGCGAAAGTCGCTCGATTCTGGGCATGGCTGCGAATCAAAATGATTTTATTACTCAGTCATATTTCTCGAAGAATTAACTCGTACGTTTTTTAGCCTATATAATATAGCTAATTATTTTTTAAAAACCTTGGATGGGGTATCGTAAGTTAATTCAATGTTCGTTCTGTTTTTCTATGAGATACGAGATTTAAATGTCTCACATGGTGAGGCGAAACGTCGAATCTCAATTTGGAACTTTCGCAGACAAAAATTCTGCCTATCCATGGAGTATTTTCTTTTAGTGTGCAATGCACTCCGATTAATAGTACATTTTTAAGTAAGTTATTACTTACAATATCATAGTAAAAAGGGCTTATATACTGTACCGGTAGTGTCTTAAGATGTCCAATTTTTGAATAAAAACGTAAATTTAGGATACGCATCCAGTTTACAGTACACTTTAAATCCTTTTTCAGATAACTTCGAAATATTCGAAATTGACCCCCCGAAGAAACAGACCAACCAAAAATGTAGCCTACTCATCATGTTATGTACGTATAGTTAAATTATATTCTAAGATTCCTTGATTTTTTTAATAAATAATAAAGTAACGGGAACACAAATACGAAAGCCAAATGCTTTTGAATATTTTATTTATTTAATGTATCCAAGTCGAACTGTTAATATTACTGTAACATGTTACCTAAAAGTAAAAGGATAATACTCTTAGGTCCTTTCACAAAAATGCAAATACGAAGAACTTCACTATAATATACGTTAAACCCTTTTAACCTACTTAAATTTCGAAACATGATGTTATTCGTATGTTTAATACAATTGTAGAGCAGGATTTCATTTTAAGTTTTATTATCGAAAAATGCTAGCCAAATTCCTCTCGAGAGCGGCGCTTCTGCTGGTTTTATGAGCACACAGCAGCTGATTTTACGAGTGTCCAAGTTAGTCAAAGTGCTATTTAAGTTGAAACTTACTTGCATACTGCAGATTCGATATCGAACTCCTTCTCCTCTGCACCCATGTCTAGCGTTGCAGCGTCTCAGCTGAAAAGAGGCACCACCGTCGCATGTTCGGGAACAAGTGGTCCACTCACTCCAACCGGACCACCCCATGTCCATTTCCGCCCTCTTTGACGACTGCAGGAAAAAAATATAGATTGAAAAAAAAATTGAATCATACGTCCTCCCTCCCTCCGAAATTTTTTTCTTGGTCCTGTTCTGTATTCGTGTAATGTGTTTTTGTTTAATCGTAGTTGATGTATGAAACTGATAATTAGAAATATACTAATTTCTACGTTTTACCATGGTTTCACTGTAAGGTCGAAAACGGTGGTCCGAAAAAAAGGTTAACAAACCTCCCGTGTTTATCATTCTTTTGGACCACATTTTCGAATAAAAATAACACACACCTGGTTACACAATACCTTTATTATACCTAACTTAATACGTATTTTAAAACGCAAAGGCCGATAGGTAAAATGAGTATTTTTTTGTAAAATGTATAAAGTATTTGGAATTTATAGAATTTATCGGCAGAATTTTAATTCCAAATATATAGCTTCCTTATGTACTGTATTATAGGCTATTATAGACATTCAGTAAATATTCTTGCGTGATGATTGGCAATAAAATTGATTAGACGAAAAACTTTCTTCAGCAATCAGCATTACACACCGTATTGGGCATGAGCAAACATTTATACCTTATATTTTATACCGTATAGGTTATGAATATATCGTATAAATACCGGCCCCCCACATGACTGTGTCATTAATCACATGTCTATTATAAGGATAATATGCCAGACTAGCAAGATTCCATTTCTTGGTATAACCTAAATGAAATGGTATTACGAGACAGACTCTATAGCCTAACTGTATCACAGTATGGCTTATAGGTATACAGAATCTATATACGTAACAATATGAAAGGAAATATACCGTTAGAACTTTAAATAACTTACGTTAGAGCATTATAATATGTCTTGCCCGACAACCGCGACAAGACATATTATATTTCTTTATAATAATCAATATTCCATACAAAATAGTAAGTTAAATTATTGTTTATGCTTTTAGTACTTTGGTTAATATAACATTAGTAATAGTTAGTAAACGAGAATAACTTTTGCTGACAAGTGAGACATGTTTATAGGCCTAATACTTCTTTGTACAGTAAATAATTTATATGACAGTGGAAAAATACGGTTATATTGTTATTTATAGGCATAGATTTTTATTATATAAAAAAGCATTATTTTCTTGTTGAGGTAGCCTACTGTAGGTATAAGGTTTGAAAAGGGATCTACGTATACTCGTGTACAGGTAATTGTAAGGAGAGCTATAAAATTAAGATAATGCAAAAATAGCTTATTTAACTTAAATTAAAAGTATAGATGTTATAAGTAATTTCCACTTTTTATTTTGTTTCAAACGTTAATTTTAATCGAGTTATTAATTTTTTTAAATATGCTTCTTTAACACCTTTTGGCAGTCCTGCAACTCCGGTAACCGCCTCGAGGAAGGGTTGCTATTCACAAAATTGTTATAGCATGAAAATTAATAACTGCGTTAAAAAATAAATGATAGGAAGAAAATAAAAAGTGGAAATTACAAATAGAACATATTTAAATAATTTTAATGCGAGTTTATACACTTTCGTACATATACTTTTTTAGAGATGCGATTAAATGAATATTGAAATCTATACGGTACCTGATCAATTATTATCATCATACATACACCGTCCGTAATATTTGACATTTCACAGGCACCCTGTATACTGTATTTAAGCATGCATGTAGTAGGGTTACAGCATAGCATAAAAGCTAAGCTAATTTTTGCATAAAAACTTAAATCAGAATCGTATAATGATACGATTGTATTAAGTCATTGATGGAATCATTGCTTGGAATTTCTTTAAAACGAGAATTATACTGTGGGGATCAATAAATCTTCAATCTATCATTCAGTTCGTATTATTGAATTCTCATCAAACAGATTTAGACTCTTTCATTGGCGCCACTTTGGTAAACCACAATTTATTGCAGTCTGCAAGTGTAGTTAGCACTATTTTTATACTCTTTATTTTTTTTTCCGATACCCCTTATTCGCAACAGCTTGGATTATTTTGCAAAGAGGTTTAAATACTCAATCTCAGCACATTTATTCAACAACAGTATGAATTATTAATCAAATGTTATTATGTATTGTGCAGTATAGTACTGTGTTTTATTATAATCCTAGTAGCAACATTGCAACAATCAATACGAGTATAAATTATATGTAATATAAAGTTACAGTACGTTTGGAATGACGCAGAATTTAAAAGAAAGAGATATTGAAAATTATAATAAATCTTCATTTAATACAAATTGGGATGAAATATGAGAATAGGAACCGAGAAAAAAATTAATGGAAAATTTTATAAAATTACTATGTAGGCCCAACTGGGTATTTCGTTACCGTAACGAAAATAAAAAATATTGAAATTTTTAATTTTTTAAAATTAAAATAATTAACATGAGAATAAGTTATGGGGAATATGGTTAACTTATTATAGGCGTTTGAGTCTTTTAGTCCTTTAGGACTCTATAATCGGCTTCGCGGAAGATTTGTCTCCAATATTACGTCCCCAACAATTCGTATCCGCACAATTCGTACCCGACATTTGGTCCCCGGAACATTTCGTCCCCGGACAATCCGTACCCAACATTTCGTACGAAATCAAGTTAATGTGTAGGCCTACATGATATTTATATACACATTAACTTGATTTCTATACATCTTAAAAAAATAAAAGATGCGTCTCACTCTCCTCTACAATAATTTATACTTGATGTTCCGATTTTCCTACTTGTTAACCAGAAAACTAGAAAACATCGAAATATCGAACTAAACCTGCAGTAAATCACCTTAAGGTACTGGGGTATGGTTAACATAATTAATTCTTCCTAAAATAAGCTCTTTAAAAATACAGTGTGTGGAAGGTCCCATAATGGGTTCCAGTGCTTTTCAAACTTTTTAAAGGCCTCGTCCCACTATTTCCTATCTATACCCCGTAGGTAGTTCATGTAATGTAATGTTTCAGTCATTGATTGTAAAACAGAGAAAAAAAAACTGTTTCTCTCTGATATTGGACATATAGCAATGAAGTATATAGCATATAGCAATGAAGTAGCATAATAGCAATGAAGTAACAAAAAATGATGCATTTCAGATCTGACAAGATTTTAGCCGAATCTGATTTCAAGAATTGTTTTCATCGTTTGTGACTTTTTCTGAAAAGATCACAAACGAAAAAGAGTTTAAGATTTTATACCGAATCTGATGTTACAATATTATTACCGTTTACGTTTGTGACTTGTTCTGAAAAAAGTCACAAACGAAAACAGTTTGTGACATCAGAATTATTCGAAATATGATGTCACAACGAAAACAGTTTGTGATATTATTTCGGAATCTGATGTCACGAACTGTTTTCGTTTGTGACTTTTTCAGTAAAGGTCGACGTGACTTTTTCAGTAAAGGTCGACGTGACTTTTTCAGAAAAGGTCACAACAAACGAAAACATGCAGTTTGTGACATCAGAATGATTCAAAATCTGATGTCACAAACGAAGACAGTTTGTGATATAATTTCGGATGAAACTGATGTCAACTGTGTTCTGAAAAAGTCACAACAAACGAAAACAGTTTGTGACATCAGAATTATTCGAAATCTCATGTCACAACGAAAACAGTTTGTGATATCATTTCGGATGAATCTGATGTCACAAACTGAACACAGAATACCGATACCTTTTTTACTGTGTCAAGGGACGCCCTTACAGAAAAATGAAGTCCAAACTGGTCCTAGATGACACACTGAGGACTAGTTGGACGTCCAATTTTGATCCAATCTATGACGGTCCAAGCTTGGACCTTATGTGTGCAGAGGACTTCTGTGGAGGTCCACAGGACGTCCTATGAACTATGAGGTCCAAGCTTGGACCGTCATAGTTTGGATCAATTTTGGACGTCCAACTAGTCCTCAGTGTGTCATCTAGGTCCTAGATGACGTTTGGACCGGTTTGGACTTCATTTTTCTGTAAGGGTATAGACTGTACAGTAGAGACTCTAGTCTCTACGACCCACACAAAGTTATATAATTTTAAAAAGTGCTTACCGGTATACGGAAGTAGCGTATGATAACTTTTTATGGTATAATCTTGTTGTTATAGGCTATGGTATAATATTCTAAATTAACTTCTATAATTTTGAATATTACAATTTGAAGTCTGAAGATTAGGCTACTATAATTCTACAAGCCTATATGATATAGTTATACTTACTCGTTAGACTAAATAATGTAATAATGTTAGAATTTTCATATGCCATAATAGTGAATACTGTAATAACATTAAAGTAGCCTATATAGTATACTTATGTATATAAGCTTATAAAAAGACTATACAGAGGGTGTTCCATAATGATAATGAACAAGTTTGATTTTTAATTATTCAAAATATGTGACTCGTACACTA
>JAQGBM010000087.1:0-18498 GCA_034698405.1 Symphylella vulgaris | reverse complement strand
ATACCTCTAAACCCTAAGAGATTCCAAACTTCAATAGGTATCCTATCAGGCCCTACTGCTTTCCCTTTTTTCATTTTTCATTTACAAGTAATTAGGATAGAAGAAGAAAAATAAGTGAAAGCAATTTGAATCCATATGATGTGAATTAAAAAAGAAAATGATTGTTTTGTACAAAAATAAGGCTATGTAATTTATTTGACTTAATTAATTAACTTGCTGAATAGCTAATCATGGAACAGCCATCCTATTTTCCTCTTAAAAAGAGACGAGAGAGCATTATTTAGAAAAAAATTAGCCTTTTAGCTAAAGTCTTAAGGGCTTTCGCTTATTGATTAATAGGCTTGGACGGAAGAGCTCTCTTTAAGACGGTCTTAATCCGAAATTAAATATTAAAATAAAAACGAATATCCATTATCACAAGAAGAAAGTATAACAAACTATTTTTAAAAAAGCCCTCAAAACATGTTTGAAGCCTTCGTCAGCAGCATCCTTGTAATATAGAGCCATCACGTGATTTATTGATGGTCCCATCCGGATTATCGCGTCGGAAGCTTTTCGGGGGAAAAAATTAGAGAAAAAGATAATAAAAAATCAGAGAAAAAATATTGTACTTGTTGAACGTATTATATAACGGGAGATGCATCCTCTTTTGTGCATTGCGTTTATAAATTATTACTCTAATTATAAACGAATAATTAATTAGTGCTGCAGATTGCTCGACTATACTTGCAGAGCTCTGATGTTTAAAAAGAAAGAAAGGAGGAGGAGGCATCATCCAAGTCGGTTGGAGCATGGGGGGAGGATCGGACAAGTTAATTTTAGCAGGTGAATAATGATTAGCAACGACGGTAATAAATTGCTAAGTGACGGAATATTAATTACACCGCTGGTTCCATATCTTTTCCGAGATACATCATCATCGTGATGTCCTCCCGCCATGAATTTTAAAGTGACCTGAATAACATGGCAAAACATAAAATATTATGCCTTTCTATAACTTTATAGTATGAAATAAAGTTATCATTATTTTCAGCATTATTTTGAACCATATTATAATATGTACATTAAAAAAATTAAAGAACAGGAACCGGTTTAAAAACAGAAACATTTAAATCTAACCGGAACCAAAATCTATATCGGGAAAATTTGGAACGAGTACCGAAATTTATTTTAGAACCCATATAAATTTCTGAGCAGCTAAAACTTGGAACCGGAACCGAAAGATGAAGAGGTTCCATGCCTCTACAATTAGGGCATAATTAGCTTTCAGAAACTCCTGGGCCAATTCTTCGATTCTTCAAAGGATTTTGATATTGTTTAAATTTCCTCTTAGTTAAGAGGTATTTTGGCGAGGGAAGACTACTGAAACGAAATCGACGTCATGCATGAATGAGTCTTCACCGCCTCTTTACAGAGCAAGGATATCTACAAGAGATGCTTTAAATAATCTCTATTCTGAAAGATCGATCCATTCCAAGATATTTTCACATCATAAAAGACCCAAGATAATTAAAGTAAGTTCAGAAGAAAGAAAGAAATCTAGAGACAAGCTATCCCAAAGAGCCGCCTCTCGTATAAAATCCCCTATACCAATACACTCACATTTTGCATAATAGTCTACTGTGAGACTGTGAGTTATTGTCCACAGATCATCTAGGCGCTAATGTTTTCTATTAATAATTATGTACGACTTAACTGCCTCTAATACCACATACTGCCTATACACAGATGGATTCAAGCTCAAATTGCAATTTCGATTCATGCGAGCTGAGCGAAAAACAATATTACAAATTGGCAATTACACAAGAGCAAATCTGCTGCTATGTGGTAAATTGTCGGCAATTTACAAATCGCCCGTGCACATTATTATCTCTTTTCACCAACAAAACAACAATTAGCCTTAGGTCAAACTACGAATCTAACGGTTTAAGCTGTAATAAACGATTTTGCCTCTGAGATGCAGTTAAACAAACCGAAATTATTAACAACTTTGTGCGAATGTGGAAACAAGAAAATCATCTTTATTGCACCACCTCTCTCCAACAAGATTGGTGTCTGAGGTCTGTAAATACGTACATCTGAGACTGTAGCCATTTTAGGCCTGATAAAGATTTTTATAACCTATAGTCAATAGTCCTAGATAATTTATGTGTTGCCTACCTTTTTCAGATGACCAGCGGAGGTGCCCAGGAAGGCAACGGTGTAATCGTGGGTCGAAGTGGCAGACACTGCGGTAAGTAGAGTACCCTGATAGGTGATTGTGGCAGTAGCATTTACGGGTATTTCTCCACCCAGTGGCGTATTCACATCCATTCCACAAAAGTCATCCTTTATTTGGAGTTGCTGTAACGAGATTATTAAAAATTAAGTTCTCGTATACAGTAATAAATTACCCCACACGGCTTCACTTGTGTTCGTCTGATAATACACACCAGCCAGCACACAATACGTGAAATATGAATGTTGTATATTTTTTCCCTTTGTCCACTTTTTTTGGGTGGAAAAAAAGAATGTCATATTTTGATACACAAACTGGCTGAACAGTATATTTTTAAATTGTGAAACCACATGGGCAATAAATTTAACATTATCTTTTCTCCGGATAAAAACCATAATAATAATGTTTTATCAATAGACCTAACATGCTCGTGCCTTTATGACGGAACTGGGTCTATACATTACGTGTCCATAACAGAGTACACCATTTTCAGGAGGCTTTAATGTAATAAACTTTGCCAACATTTGTATATTATATCCAACAGTCATGTAAAAAACTTTCTTTTTGTAGACTTTGTTGTGTATTGGATTGATATATACAATCATACACAGCAGTTACGACTTTATGGCTTTACAATGTTGGTATATTGTCAAATTCCGTAATAGCTTAATGTAATTATTGTGGCTATAACGGAGTCATTGACATTATGATGCGACCTGAAAATATCCTACACTCAAGTCTAATACTGTAAATAAGTGAACGTCTTACACCGCGTACATTATTTATTAGTTTGGAGCGGGCGATTTTGCGTAATAAATAAGTAATTTATCATGATAAAACTCTGATAACATCTTATAGACAAGGTAGACTATTATTATTAATTCATTTTAACAATGTTGTCATTAATAAATAATAATTTTCTATGCTCATATTGTTTTAAGGTAAGTAAATAAGGTCTCCTTATTAAACCTGTTAACTTTTATAAGAATATAAGCATAATGAAGTGCTACGAGAAAAATCTATTAACCGCATAAGTAGAACATAATAATAATAGTGTTATAATTTGTTATAATAATATTATTGCTAACATTTTTGATTAGTTACATATAGTGCTACTGCTACCAAAATTTTTAGGTACCATGAATAATAAATAATGTAAAACAACGATAATTTTAATTGTCTTTTATGTTTTACAAATAATTATTTCACTGTTATTATAAGGCCACAATTATTTTAGTTCAGCCATCAGTTACCATGTTATATATGGTTTTCATCAAATTCCACACGCCACCACTCTCGAGATATCACGAAAAAAAAAATTAAATTTCTATATGTAATGGCATAATACATAAACTGTTTAACAAAATCGCAATATATTAATTAAAAAATTATTACGGCCTCGTAATACCACCGCAGTTGGTCGTCTAAATATCGACATTCTATTGCTGCCGCAGCACGCCATTTGACCATGCAGTGCCATAAAGAGTATATTTCATAAACTGCCTTTACCCCGCGTATATAATATAATAGTAATAATAATATAAACACTATTATATCCCCATGCACAGTTTGACTGTCATAAACTCTCCTGCAAACATAAAAACTTGCCACGTGTACTGTATATTTTAGAGGCGTGGTCAAGGACCATCGAGCGTTACCTGCATCAGAAGAAAAAAACATTTTATGAAATATGGAGAAAATCCCCTCCCCCTACCAACCCACCTACCTACCTTCCGAAAAAAAATAACACCCCGAGAGAATAGCAAAAACCTTCCCGGGTTTATAGCCTGCGCACGACTCTTCTCAAACATACACGCAACGAAAAATGCTTTTTTTTCGTATAATATACAATATGTCATATAGCGAAAATTACTGGCCGTTTCACTTTCACTTCATAAAGTTTTCAGATTTCCTGATGGACAAGTTTTGCTCGATTTTAGTTTAGATGATGCTCCATCTCTCTTTTAGCTAAATATTAGCCCAAAAAAAGTAGATTCTATATCTCAAGGCACAACTGAGTTAATTGGTTCGGGGTAAAAGCTAATAATGCCATACAGAAGATAAACAAGTTTGTTTGTGCGTCTTGTTTCCTTCGTTTTATGTTTCATGTTGAAAAATAAATTGGATATAGCAGTATAGTTCCGATATCTCATAAATAATGCTGCTTTTTCAAAAATTAATAGTAGGCCTATAATATGATATAAAGTACATTGTGTTGTTATAATATTATCCGTCCCTTTTTTTCTCGAAAATGATTAATAATGTTACTTCAAAAAATGTTGTAGGATGTACGAGGTATAACATTTTATTTATTTATTTAAGGGTCGGTTATGTAAGAGGTAAATCTAGTAAGGATCAAGCAACGAAAGAGCATTGCACTAGCCTATATAGTGCATATAGTCTATACCTTATCTCCTCCGCCAATATGGGTTCAGAAATAACATCACAAATGAACTATATTAATTGACAAGCACCATCTTTCCTAAATTTGATTTTAGAGCAGTTTAGAGCAGTCCACAGAAACTTCTGAAGTATGTAGACAGTAGTCTAGATCAATAACCTTAGACCATATGTGCCTTAGGCAAAGAAGTAGTTTAGACTGACGATATAGTTTATGTATGGACTTTAGGGGTCTAAACGGACGCATCAATTCGGACTCAGGTCCGAATTTATACGTCCGTTTAGACCCCTAAAGTCCATACATAAACTATATACTCACTCGTCAGTCTAAACTACTTCTTTGCCTAAGGCACAGATGGTCTAAGGTTATTGATCTAGACTACTGTCTACATACTTCAGAAGTTTCAGTCGACTAAAGGCTTCAGGAGATGTCTTCACCTCATTTATAGGCCAATAATTTATTAATTCCTTTCACTAAAAAAAAATATTATTATTGAATTGAGCGGAAGTGAAAAAATTGGTTGATTATTAGGTGTTTATAATGTTCTTTTTAGCTGTTATATGTACTCAGTATATAAGCTATGTAATAAATGACAAATTGATTTCTACCATACAGTGTATGTGTTACGAAAAAACTGCAATATTGTGAAAATGAGAAAAGGCTGCTGATAAAAAGCATAACATTTTTTTTATAAAAATCAATCCATAAGGTTGAATATTATGAATCGACCCATTATGATCGAAAATGGCATGTGCTCGCAGGTATGGTGGAGCGAAAGAGTAAATTGATAATGAAATTGCTTCCGTATATATT
The DNA here is from genome assembly GCA_034698405.1 of Symphylella vulgaris. NCBI lineage: Eukaryota > Metazoa > Arthropoda > Symphyla > Scolopendrellidae > Symphylella > Symphylella vulgaris. The sequence goes on along the minus strand of JAQGBM010000087.1, from coordinate 13,066 downwards.
TCAATATTATATATACCGTAGATTGAAAATATGCTCAAGATGACATATAGGTTTCACGCGCTAGTAAAACAATGGCGTCTCTTTTTATCGTATGTATTAGACTGATGATAACATTTTATTAGCTACGCGCTATGAAACAGTTTGAATTATTCGTTCACGCCTCAGCTCCCAACTATCTCTTATTACGGCGTGTGCTTGATTGACTGTTGCACGAGCAATCGTTTGGACTGTGTAATTAATCACGAGTCGAGCGAGAGCGGATATGGCATTCCAGAGGAAGTTATACAGAACCAAAAATTTCTATTTGTCGAAAAAAACATTTTTTTTGTTTCAGTACTCGATCGTTTAAAATAATCCGAATTGTACAGCAGCAAAAAAATATAATATCTGAAAATGCGCTGTCTCGTTGAAAACCGTGTCGAAATTCAACAATATCGTCACTAAACGAAAGCATTTTAATAATCTCAATTTTCTTCGAAAAATTATTGTGCTAATCTGAATACGGCATGACAGTCTATTGTCTATAATTATACTGTATGTTTATATTTTGAATTTGATCACTAATAATATTTTGAAAGAATTATTCAAAAATTTCTAAAAAGTATTAATTTAAACTTCTTAAATAGGCTTAAAATAAGAATGGCCATTTTTTTCCAACTACAAAATGATGAAAAAGTTGAAATAATAGAAATGATATTTTTCAATAGACCCCTATTACTTGTTGTGCTTGCATTAATTATAACAGCCTTTCCTTCATTTTCTCAGAAAAGATTAAAAACGCTAAGAAAAGAATTTTTAAAGTTGAAGTAATTATAAAACATCAAAAGACGAGAAAAATTTGTTGTAGGTTACAAATGGCTTCTTCGTCTGCTACAGTTTCCAAGGAGACAGTAAAATACAACAGGGTTACCATTTCCAAGAGATATTATATTTAATAACAAAATGTTGTTGCTGCTGCATATATCAGATTTATAAATTGGAATACTGTTTTAATTATACTATCATCCATTAGTAATAATGTTCACTAATTGCAGTCTATTAATTAATCCTTGACAGCTATAGGTAAATATTCAATCGATATAGAAAAATATTCGGTTTTCAGGTGCATATTAACTTCTATTGAATTTATTGCATTTTGGTTAGGCTATATGGTAGCCTATAATAGCATAAATACATAATATTTTGCAAGTGGTTGTGCAAGTTAGTGATACTGTATACCAGGTGTACTATTACCGGGATAGACGTAATAACATACCCCGTATACTCCAATAATAAAAGTACCTATAGGTTCATGCCCTATAATGCTAATATTATTAGCTGGCAAATAATATAGAGTACCTATAGGTTATATTGGGTTAACTCAACTTGATTAATTCGAAACCACATTACGAAGTATAACTAATCTGCTGCGGTCTGGTCAAACGAACAAACATAATTACCAAAACGCCGAAATGGGTTGTTAACTCTGCTATGGTGGTTCGTGCTAAAATAGTGTTCGTGAACCGTGCCATAATAATTTTTCTATTAGAACCATATGATACGAGTGTTGTAAAAAGATGCGAGAAATTACACTCCAGTAACCGGGAATCTTGATCCAAGTCAAAATAATAATAATATCGCGTGGTATTTCTCGTTAAGCAAATAGAGGTAGGGTGTTTGAACAAACAAACGTAATTCTATCATTATATCATTTCTATGTATGCGATACGTATAAAATATTATCAGTCATAATCTTTTTTTATTACGTCTATTCATGCTGACTAAATGATATTATTGCTAACTTGCACCCACTACATAAACTCTTAAAATAAATATATGTAGGTCGCCTAAACGTCTCCAAGCGAATATTATATTCCTTATCTTAAAACTCCATTATTTTATGCACCGGTGTTATTAATTATCAAACTCTTTAACATTTTCTACGGTAGTTTTTTAGTGTATAATATATTATTGCTATCATGTAGGTTCTAGGTTGGCAGTTTTAGTGAACGTGTAACTTTTTAATCACGTGAACACGATTCATCAATCCCCTCCAGGCAGTAAAGTATCGTCTTCTCCTAAGTTTGATCATATGGAACAACCTTATGAGATAAAAATAAGAAATCTAATACAATTATTGCTAAAATATATTATGTAGTTAGTGCGTGTAGAGTAGGACACTGCATGCTAGTTATTTCCATAGAATCTAATCAGCATTTTTCTCTCAGGACTGACTGCCAACATTTGAACGAATTGTTTACTCTGTTATAATGCGTTAATTGACCTTCGTGAATTTGCGGAATATTGTAGTTAGGTGGTAGCTGGTAGGTCTACAGGTTTTGCATGGAGTTTTCAGGTCTAAAAACCTGAAAATTGTGTTTACTCTACTGATTTTCATAATTTTATTTTGAAACTTTTTGCAGAAATATTAATTATTTAAATAAACTTTTTACCATTTTCTTTTCTTAAATTAAAGTTTTTTTCATATTAGCCTATAATATGAAAAAAACTTTAATTTAATTATTTAAATAAAAATTTTACCATTTTCTTTTCTTAAATTAAAGTTTTTTTTCATAAGTTTATTATAGGCTAATATGAAAAAAACTTTAATTTAAGAAAAGAAAATGGTAAAACGTTTATTTAAATAATTAATATTTCTACAAAAAGTTTCAAAATAAAATTATGAAAAGATTAAAATGTTGCAAACATTTCAATCTTTATCTTAAAATAATAAAAAAGAGTAAAATTTAGAAAAGGTAAAGCTGAATTTTAAATGATTTTATTAAAAATATGTGATAATCGGTTATATATCTTGATTCTTGTTTTTTTTTAATATTAATTTCAATGAAAATCGCCTATAGACGAAAACTAGTAGGCACTATTAATAAAAATATTCAATCATAAGTTAGTCATGTTAGTCTACTACATAATGCCATACTTTTTTTTTTACAAATGTAGCCTACTGTAGGGCGTATACTGAAGATGGTGTTAAGAGTACGGTAGCCTACATTATTTTCAGAATTTCATGTCAAGTTATTAAAATTTTTGTGATTTCAGACTTCAGAGTTTACGTAAAATTGCTAAGAAGATCTCTGCAAAATATTTTTTTTTTTCAGGTGGAAAAGAAGTAACACCAAACACTGCTGATGGCAAAAAGTTTTTAACACGAGCAAGAGTGTGGCAATGCATCAAGGCAACGATTGTACACGCGCTGATGAACTAATAAAACGCCACTGCACCAAAACGCAGAGCTGCTCGCGCAATGCTCATAAAGCCCTTCGCGGAGGCACATGCACCGACATGCACTATAATCCTAGGCGCGTGCATTACCTCATATTCATGCACCACGGCACAAGCAAATTAATCACAAAGCCATTGTTCAACTTTATGATCCATATTTTATTATTATTGTTGTTGTTTTGGGGGTTGTGTCGCTCAAGAACCAGGTAGGAAATGATGTTATTAAAAGAATATTCCGTTAGAAAAAGGATATTAAGCTAATGGATTTTTTAGGGAATCTTTATCGAGTAGTACGGAGAAAAATTACGAAAGGTATTAAACTTTCTTATAGGTGAAACTTTTCTCATATGTCAGAAAAGGAAAAAAATACTTTGCGAGAGATGGAAGTGAGAAAATTAAGTTGACTTGATAAATTTTTGATGAGGCATCCATGCAGCTCCAGATTTCTAGTGTTTATATATCCATGGGCTAAAAAGCAATACAGAGTCTCTATACCCTCTTAAGACTGAAAGCAAAATTCGACATTACTCCGTATAATAGCGTTACGAGTTACGACCATTCGTATTTTTTCGAGCAAAAGTCGTTTGAACTTTCAATATATGGGGTATTAAGATTGGTGAGCTCTTAGTGTTTAATATTAGTTTTAAAATTACAACATTTTGAATATTCTTAATCTTAACATAATACAGTTGTGAATAAAACTAATGTAAACGTTTTAAAACAATTATAGGTGCAACAGTATTGTCTATGGGTGTAAAATGTTATATACCCCGTATAATAAATTTCATTCTGATCAATGATCAAGGATTTTCCACAAGCTCAAGGGAAATGATTACGGTGCAAAATAGATTATTTTAATTTTAACGTTTAACTAAGGTAAGTTTTATCTGGGAAAAAAAAAATTGATAATCAATACAGGGTCTTGGAAAATTAAAAGATTTGATATTTTTAACCTTTCATCTAGGTATAATCATCGACATTTCATCTTAAACCTCAATGCAATATCGTAATTTCATATTAAATTTTTCGATCATTTTAAGAGTTGTTTTCGGTTTGTTACAAATTAATTTTTTTAGCATATTGTTATGCAGAAGATTTTTTTAATTGGAATCCTTTTGTCATTACTTTTTCTGTAAAAAAATTACCTAATGTAAAATTACCTAAAATATATACTCATAGTAACCTACTGAGTTAATTGCGTATCATCACGTAAAATAACACTCAGCCTCTTATGGTCTACTTAACCCAAGTAAGATAATAGCTACTTACCGTGGGAATGCATGGAAAACCCGTATTGATGAAGTCCAGCCCCCGGTTCCCTTTGCCACTGAAACAGGACTGGATGTTCTTGGTGAAGGTGCGATGAACGGAACTGATGGAATAAACACAAAGAGCAGAGCGGTCGCTCGGTTTGTCGTGCAGTTCTATTTCCGACTTGCTCTGCGCGAACACGGCAAAAAGCACATCGTCTTGAGCAGTAATGCCCAGATCCACAGCCAGTTCAGATCCCGGCTTTCCCAGAAAGGCGGCCTGAACCAGATTGTAGTGCTTGCCATCCTCCGATTTACACTCGATTGGAATCTCGGTGTACGAATAATAATCCGGATCTCGTTGGCAGATCCGAATTAACTTTGAGATGTAAGGGAAGTTTTTCTCAGAATCTGCTTTCTGAGTTGTGAGAAAGTAACTAAACCCTCTGGAGGAAAACCCGTACACGTACGTGATTGGATACCTCTCCCTCGCCAAACTATTTACGAAAATTCGAGTCCCGGTGGTCACAGACACCGAAGAAATACTAAAAGTTGAATTTTGTTCAAGACTCCTACTACTCACTGCCGGAACGTCACTCCTATATTGACTATTTCCAGTGTAACTGACGCCCACGTAGAGCACGTGAGTCATTGGTGGTTCAGGCGGACCTGCAGCGATGAAAGCAACCGTCGATGCCGTGGCGTTGTTGGCCACTACTGCCTCGTTGATGATTGGATCGACGAGTGAAATGTTCTGAAGCATTCGAACGGTACAAATGCCCTGAAAGAGACTACCACAACTAATGAGCTTACGCACGTTGTAGTCAATCACTAGAGCTTTGTTCACATTGTCCGTCATTCGCTTGATGGATAAAGGACAGTTCCTGGTCACTGGACATTCGGGGCTATCCAATTCCGGTCCGGTCGTCTCGAGGATCTCGAGTTTGAGCTTCGGCGAGAGTTGATAGAGCCTATTTACGGCGCCGATGTAAACGCGTCCCGTATTCTGGTCCACGACCATATGGTTGAAGCGGTCCGTCTCCTGGTGCGAAAAACTTTCTAAGGACGGAGCCAGCCGTCCAGAGACAGAGTGCAGTAGGACCAGCAGCGCCAAGAACGCGCTTCTCCACCGCTTCTCTCGCTTCCTCACCATTGTCAGCCAAAGGTTGCCTGTAACAAAAACATTTACATTAATTTTTAGGAAACTCTACCATCATCAAAATCTCACCAACATGATGGGCATTGGGCAACAACCAAATACTCGGACTAAGGCATAAACCGGACTTGTAAACGAATATTTGACCACTCTCTCTCTCTCTTTTTTCTTAAGTTATTAGAATTATTTTGGGAAGTAATTACTTCTGTTCGTAACCTTAATTATTAGAAGGAAGGTTCTTCACTTTTTCTACAGCTCGTTTATGAGATGGTTATCTAAATCCATTATCCTATTTTGTGACTAACCCTGGAGCAAACGTAAACCTACTCTGAAGTTTATTAAATTAATATTTTATCTATAAAGCCAAACCATACATCATCTTATTCGTCCAAGTTTATTATGCAGGCTATTTACTCCATATTTCCAAGAACCCAAGGGACTGGGCTTGTAGTTTTGAACGAAATACATAGCGTAATCTACTTTTCAAATTGAAATCTGCCCTCGTTATAAAATATTATTCGACAATATATGCATTCATAAATTAATCCATCTTCAATTATGAAAGTCAATGTTTACTCATGCAAACCATTCGAGTACGGTGCACTCTGTACGAGTATTATAAGCAAAGTGCATCTATTTTTAGAATAAGTGTGTAACTTAACATTATGAAATCGACATAAGGTAGATGCGTATAAAATCAGGAATGTTTTATCGCAGTAACGTAATATAAAATATAAATAATAAATTAAACAAGGTGGTCTGCTAAGTGTATAAATTTTTATATTTGTATTAAAAAAGTACTAGGTCATTTCGCAAATTAATATTTTTTGCAACCCTATCATGCTCTTCTTTTATCTGAAAATCTTTTTTTCTCTTTTCCTTTTTAATCGATTGCTTTTCAAGGAAATCATCCCGGTCAATCAGATTAAGCACGAAACTCTAGAATGTGTATGTGACGGTCTATTACTTATGCACGTTTCTTCGCACACTGTTATATCACAACAAAGTGTAATTGTGTATTATAATCTAGTTTCAGTGTTGTGCAATATACATATCGGACAAGAAAAGGAAATTGCTTCTTCTTTCGTGTTACTGATACAGGTAATGTAATATAATATATGAAGGGTACATCAAGGGTTATCATATTTTAGCAGGTAGGAGATATTTTGCTATTCAAATAAACAAACGAGAATATTGAATAAAAAATAGGTTAAAGGCTATAATAAATGAAAGAAAAACTATTTGTCTCATTAGTATTCATGGTATTTCAAAAGTTATTGATACTTATCTATCGTAATCATTATGGATTACCCATATTTGAGATGCTGGCGGCAACTTAAACTTTTATAACATAGAAGACATCACTTGAATTTATTGGTAGCAGAGCGCTAGAGGTATTTATTACGGTACTGATAAATCCAGATATATACTGTAATTTATTATATAACAAATTATTATTATAATTATTTAATTAATACATAACTTTTTTTTAGTTTATAGTTTCATAAATGCTTCATATGAAAATACAAAAGTTCGTCAAGCGGATCGAGAACATGTAATTAGAGGATCTTCTATTTTGTGAATATATTGTACCGTCCAGCATGGCACCAAGATTTATTTATTATTTAATACAAATACAGTGTACAAACGAATACATACAACAGGTAGACGTAAAACGTAGCGAATTAAAAATTTACACAATGTCTACTGCTGCAGTCTGTTATCAAAGATTTAACAAAACGTTTTTCTTCGGCTAAAGTAAGTTATTCCAGGAAGAAAGACATTATTGGCAAATCGACAACCCATATGTGAAATTGAAATAGACTTTAGGTAAGTCAAACTATAGCCAATATAATGAAGTACAGTATAACAAGCACTACCAGCAGCATTTCGGCAAAAATTTCTCTTTAATTTGCTGACTCTCAGAGTAGGAAAGAAGGGGGAAAGTCCAATTACTCGTCTTATAATATAGTTTCTTACATAATAACTTACATCAAAGTACGGTAATATTGATCACTCTCGGAGCGCAGTTTCAGCGCCCTCTCAGCAACTACAACCTCTCCACAAGAGTTGAACATTTTCATTTTCTATCTTCTTTCTCTTTACTTGTTTCATTTTCTTTTCTACATAGACATAAAATTCCCTTTTATATCCTGAGCGCTGCTAGGAAAATTTATACGAGTTATTTTCTTCTTTTCAGGAGCAACTTATTTGTCTTTAAGAGGAATTAATATTTCAAGAAAACATTAAGGAAAATGGTATTGGTATTCTACCGAGACGCAGCTCCGTGGATACAGCGGCAAAACATAAAAGAAGATACACAGAAGCTGGAAAAAAAGTGTGTTCAGGTAAAAGGGGAGCCTTAAAAAGAGTTCGCGTCTCTAATTGGTTCTTTAATTATTCACAAACGGCGCGAGTAACGCCTTTGTGCTCCCTTGTCTTCGCGCGACCCTCTCTTCTGATCCGATTAATCCAATTCTCGTCAAAATATTTCGATCCATATGAGGAAAAGCACGTGCGAGTAATAATTACAGCCCCTGATCAGCCATATTTGTACAGGATGATGCATTATACTTTCAGAATAATCATTAAATAGGATTCCAAAAGTTCAAGACAAAAACACTGCAATGCTCTAAGTTTGGCTTCCAGCTGTTAGCAGCATCAGACGTTATTCGATTTAAAGATGGGATTTCCTCCTCTATATCTCTATAGTTGTCATACCCACCTGGGCCACCTCATTCATGACAAAACATTATAATCCCCCTTTCTGAAATTTTAAAAAATCGAACCCTTCAATTAGCCTACCTACTCGTAGCCTAACTTAATATGTCGAGTTATGTATATTGTACGAGGTATACTACCGTATGTCATAATATATAAGTTACGTGCGGTACTGGCATTGAATTTGCATCTCGATGTTTGAAGTCTGCATGGAATAACGCGGTTTCACGCAGTACCTAATATCCAAAGAAGACATAATAATTCCGTTCATAAGGTGTTAAGAGTAATTATTACATCTACGCGCCATATTTGCAGGATGTCGCAAAGCCGCTTTTACAACGTCTAACTGTATATGGGCCGTTACTTTCTATATTACATACAAGGCGCATTTATTTGACATGACCTAGGACAAGGAAATAAACAGGAGGTTGGTAATAAAATGCAAATTTTTATAAGAGTGCTGAATTACCGTTGTGTTTATGGAGAGTAAATACAGTATATCTGAGAACAGCATTTCCCTTCTTTAACTATGCAGAAATGATGCAGTCTTCCGATATTGCGTATTGCGCCACAGAAATGACCATAGGGAAATAATGAAATAGGCTATAAACCCTTGATTATGAGACCTTCCGTAAATGTAATCCTTTACGAATTATTGTAAACAAACTTATTGACTATATATACTTTTGGTTCAAATAACGGACAAGGCTTTAAAAATTACTTTAATTAAACAGTTTAACAGAGCATTAAAATCTTTAATTTTCAAAATGAACAAGAGTCGAGTTTTGACAATTTAAGTTTTGACAATTTAAGCATTAAATGTATGCTTATTATCGTCCATTTGGGTATTTAAATGAAATTTGCATCGGACAAGCTGAGCATTTTCATTTTCCCAACATGAATTACATTCTGGGACTTTGCGTACTACATCATCATCCTCCGACATTAATAATTCAATTCCGCCTTATTAAAATATAGACCAATTGGCAAGTGAAAGGGATTAAAGTTGTAATCGAATTATGAAAATGTTAGGCAACTTCATCAATGCACGTCTCTAGCTCTCTGAAATCCAGTAGCTTTAGTTGAGCATAATACCTTTCACGAGATTTATACAAAAGTCTTTATACACAAGCTTCGTAGCTAGAGAGAGATTAAATACAACAGCTGTGCTCAACTGATAAGAAAAAAAAAATCGGAACTTGGGTGCGGTGACGAGAACTCCGGATTGAGGGATTGTTGTCAAAAAAATATACCTTTCGAATGTAATATTCCAAGAAACTCCTGGTTAAGAATACGTTTTTGCTTATAATACCAACTTTCGAATATATACATTATAAAAATGTAGTCGTTACACGGGGTTGCCTCAAAAACTTTATAAACTTCATACGGTACCCGTCGCTTTCCCCAACTGTATATAGAAGATAATAGATTTGCTTCCCTTTATTTCAAGTGAAAATTATAAGCAATGCATTCTATCTTTCAACTTATTGAACACTCATGAGCTATTGCACTTTTCCATTTACAGTTTTAGAATTGAAATGTGCTGGACCCGACGTGAATCTTAGCAATGTCACCACACTGACCCTTGGTTTCTAACTTATGCCAAAGCTATTTCTATTATTTGTATCTTCATAATGATAAATTTATTGATCCATTGATGGAATCTGGATAGAGTATAAATTAAAATTTCATTTATGTGGAGTTGCAGTGCTTCAATTTCGGAAGTCTTGATACTCAGATTGGAATTCAAACTATTGTACTAGAACTAGGTCTTTTGACATATCCGCGCTCATGTGAGTGTTTTGCTGCATCTTGAGGCCTCCAGATCCGAACTCTGCATCTTTTTGATATAAGGTAACGTACTTACAATATATCAATATGCAGAAAAACACATATAATCGCGGTACTTTGAATTCGAACCTGATCATTATCTGGACTTCAGGAGTTGAAGCTCTACAACTCTGCACATTAAGAATTATATCTTTACTCTGTCGACTCAAACTGGGGGTAAACATTTCTGAAATGCTCTAATTAAATCAAATTCGCTGGCAACCCTACCATCACCATAATATCACCTGTATAAAAAAGCAAGTATAATGTGGGTGCAAAAAGATCTGCTCTATTACATTGATTTTTTTTTACGAAACAAAAAACGTAATGGTTGACAAAAGCATAATCCTCTGTGCAAAATCCCGAACCGTAAGAGATTATGGAAACAGAGAAATAACACGAAGCAAAAGATCCTGTTATTTTGAGTGAGAAAAAAAAATTCAAAAAGATGATGTTTAGATTTTTTTCTAGCTTCCATATTATATTTTCATATTAACGAATGTCGATCAATAAACCCGTGGAGAAAAAAAAAATGGCAGAACCGAATAAATTATTCCTTTAATGAGGAAACATTATACACTAAAGGGTCTTTGTATTTTTTTATTACGTATAAAACTTCTTTTGGGTTTTATAGAAAGTATTGTTATAAGCTGCAAAGTCGTTAAAAGTATTGATCTCGAGACTGATGCTTTAAGAAACGGTGTCTGCTATAGAGTATATTATATTATAGAGATAATAATAATAACCGCTATATTAATTGTTACTTTTAATACCGTTCGTTTAGAGGAGATAATAGACATCTTAAACTTTACAAACATTTTTATTGCGTTAAATATAGCACTCATAAATAGCGCAACTGCGGCATTTTTAAGGGAATAATAATGTGGCTCGTAATATAAAATTGAGTATTTACAATAAAGACTATACTGAATAGGGGTAGACTACCACCCCCTACTACAGGGTGAGGTAATTAATAGGCCCGTTTAATTTGAGGAACCCTGAAATTATTTTTAAATACCAATTTTCATTTACCAATTTTGCAAATTATATCTTAGTAGCCTATAATGTTTAACCTATACGTCTACCAATTTCTTCTAAAAACACAACCCCAGCCTGGGCAAAGTTTTCCGAAATTCCGAAAAGGAATTGTCTTTGGATCTGTTAAAGTTCTTCGATTAGGAATTGAACTTGGATTCTGAAGCCGAATGAAATATAACCACAATCGGTAACTGACACTGATAAGGTCAAGTAAGTTTGTTCAACCATAATAATGAGTAATACAGTATAATATTATTGATTCATCAAGTCAATGGACATCGCGTCTACCATGCAATACAAATAACATTTCAAATATGATCTATTAATAGTTTGGTCACTTTTTTCATTACGTTTGTTCTAAAACAGTGTGAGAATTTCGTTTAACCTCATTCTCTACATAGAAACGTCGGCACGGTGGCATGTATATAATTATACTAGTCCACACTTCACTCTCAATCAATATATCCTTATTATTGGATATCGTATGAACCATAACGTTTATACGTCCCTACGAGCACTTTCGTGTTTAAACTAAACAAACAAAATATAAGGCAGGTGCCATGTTGGTCAACTACTATATGAAAAGACCACAAAAAAAGCTGATATACGTTTCTGCTCAACAAAAAAGTTCTTATATTGATATAGAGTGCCATATAAGATGATTGCATCGGGGCGCAGCTGAGATCAGTTTGTCAACACCACGTGAATAAAACTTGCGACTTCTGAATGAGACAAATTAGGCCATATAAAAATAACATCGACTGATCAATAAGAAAAACTAGCTCTGGACCCAAAACCGCCATTAATCACTCTTCCATAAAAGGTCTTTATTCCCTTTAATATGTATAACATGACACGGAGAAAAAAGGAGAATTATATGCGTGTATATAGAGTGCCTGCTGGTTTTATAACAGGTAATAAGGGAAGGGTGCTTTCACAGTATAAAAGGGCTACCAAGACTTTTGGTGAATGTGTTATCCGGTATAAAAAAATATGGGACATTTTTATGTATTCGTGACTCTCCCCTCCACTCGAGAAAGGTAATAATATTGTGGCAACCCCGGCAAAGTCCCCGACGTTACAGCCGTAATAAAACTTCATGACTGCTAACTCATGCATGGCAAGATAGCGGCCACCAATAGCGGCTCTTCCTTGCTGCAAACATTACCGATTTACATTTTTATATACGAATGCATCGATTCCACGAATCAAGGAAAAAATTTTGGTATAAGCGATATTAATAACAATTTTATATTAATTTTATTATGGTGCTGTTGAAAGACACTCGGCTATTCAAATTACTTAATAAAAGAAGGCTATATGGTGCCTCTATCTTTGTAGAGCACACAGACAGTAAAGCGCAAGGCCGCACCGCCTAGGCCTATTGAATGCTATTTTAGGCGCAAAATTTGCTTAGATTAGGTCCTTTTATGCATCTTTTGAGAAAGGAGCTTGTCCTTTCGTCACTGAGTCCTACAATTATCGTGCATGATGCCCGCGCTCTAATGCCATAGCGCGCCCTCTACTTCACAGATGGAGATGCAATAACTTACGTAATACCCTTATGTTATTTTTCTGTGTTATACGGTATTTTATTTCTGGTTTTAGGCCTGGTACGATATCGTATTAAGATATGGAGGTTAAAATAAATCAACTCCAGGAGATAAGCATCCCACCCCTACATTAGAGGGTTACAAAATAATAAAAGAATATTATGTATGGCCTAGCTTGCCCCAGTGGTAGTGGTTTGCGCGCTCGCCTCTAAAAAATCCGGCAGGTCCGCGGGTTCAAACCCCGGCTGGGGCAGGTAAGAATTTTCGGGTGAGTAAAATTCTTGAAGTGGCGGCTCCTT
>JAQGBM010000086.1:0-18538 GCA_034698405.1 Symphylella vulgaris | reverse complement strand
AGTACTGACCACACCCGACGGAGCTTGACTTTAATCAACAATGCGGAGACCAAACCGCAATGCCACTCCGCCGGTTAATAAAATCGGTTCGTTTCTGTTTAAAATTTTGCGATAATTTAAAAGGTAAAAAATGGCGTCCTGAAATTTGTACCTACTCTTTCTCATTTTCGCGCTTGTTGATAGGCACAAAATGGCTACAATTCAAGATGGCGCCTGCTTTCCGCACTACCCCTTCTCTCATTAAGTATACCCTGGATTTGACTACCTCTAATAATTATGTCCTTTTGATAACAGTTTTCATTTTAATGTTAAACATTGAATATAGAGTATAAAAATCCGTGTAAAATACCTTAGCAATCATTTGTTGCATCATATCTCTGGCACGAACAACTCTAGGATCCATCTGCCATTCCTTGATCGTTTCTTTCATGGCGTTTACGTAACTTTCACATTTGGTGAAGGTTGACTCTGCAATCTCCTTCAGTATGTCTCGGATGATACCGGAATAGCTACGAATCTTTTCCACCATAACGCTTTCGCTGATCTTAACAGTCCAGAGCTGAATGTCCTTGTAAATAGATGTTTTCTTGATATCCTTAATACCAGAAGCCAAAACATCTACAAGGAAAAAAATTAATTTAAAAAAAATTAAAGAATCTAATAGCATAGATTATTCGAGAGGACTCGTTCTCGGACGTCCCACCTTTTACTTTCCCAGCGGCTTTGCCACAGGATTTGTTATAAGAAAGGATTATTTCTAGAAAGAAGGTGGGTGAAGATTAGAGATAGATTAATGGAAATCCAGCCTAATCACTTTAGGAAGGAAAAGGCCATGATGATTATGTCATTTTCTTTGACCTCTCTGTTATTTCATCTAAAGGCTTATGATCTTACAAAATTACATCTAAAGGCTTATGATCTTACAAAATTACATCTAAAGGCTTATGATCTTACAAAATTACTCGTACTTCTTTTGGAAACAGGAGCAAGCCTGGGCTTTTATCGTCTAAATGTCTATAAAATGTCATCTACAAAGTTCCACTTACCTCCCACAATTTCCACCACCTGTTGAGCCCTTTGAGAAACTCCATCAAGATAAGCTGAGAGGGCAGACTGCATTTCTTGCGTTTCCGGAAGATAGTTTATTAGGCAACGTTTCATGGCAATCAAGGTGTGGAAGGTCATTCGTCCTATCACTTTCGTAATCGCATGGCAAGCATCCATTGATCGCTTCTGCATATTGTAGTAGCTAACTGCGGTAGAATGAAGAATGAGTTCCAATCTGGTGATGATAGACTCTTCCAAGGCTGACAGGAATTTTTCAAATGATGCTTGAACCATATCTCCACCGACTCTGCAGATCTTTTGAACACTGTGACGAAGGCTAACCATCAAGTCCATTATCATATCCCTGAAAATACAATATTTAAAGTGGCTTAGTTTCATTTGTTTATGTTTTAATTTTTATTTCTTATGTTTTGATGCTTCTGACTCGATTAAAAAAATTTGTAAAAGACCAAAGAAGTTGGAATAGGATCATTTAGTTTTCTTAAATCAACCAGAATTTACAACACGAACCAGAATTTACAACACGAACCAGAATTTACAACACGAGCCTGGATCTATTGTGATAACCACACCTTACAGAATTATTTGATCGCGAGAAAGCATACTGTACTAAAGTCAGTGTCATGTCAAGTTGACGCAAAAATCGCGGGAAAATTATGTAATTTCTTGGATTTTTGCACGTTCTCGTTCAATTTAGCGGATTATTTGCATGCAGAAATACACGAGCAATCGAGCATCCACTAATTACCAAAATTGTCCCCCTATTTTTGCGTCAACTTTACTTGGCACTGACTTTAGCTGTAGTTATTCTACTTACATGCTTCCCTGCAGAAGATTGCCAAATACAGATGTAATGTCTTTTATAAAGAAGCTGTTGCTGTAGTATTCAAGTCTCAGAGCAGTCCTCATATCTCTCATGTCCTTCATTAAAAGCTCTCCGTCATCTCTCAACTGAACTTTCAATGGGTGCATGTTGTCTGTTAGCATGTTAATAACACGACGATGTTGTTTTTCAACTTGGAAGATTTGGTCTGCAATATGAGGAACTGGCTCGAATAATTTGGAACCGGCGTCCAATAATTCTTTCTGCATTTATGAAAGAGAAATTATTAATATTCGTTCAAATAGATATCCATAATTAAATGACTTGCTGACTTGCCTGTAATTCTTCAAAGGCATGAGGTCTCCAGTCAATGCGGATGTTAAGAATGCGACTACCATTGAGTTTTAATGTGATCATTGAATCCTTTAGAACTTTTCCGTTGACTACCTTTTCTGCCTTGATGGCAAGGGTTCTGGCATCGGGAGAAGTAAACTGTACTTTGTACTGTTTTCTCGATTCTGCAAGAAATTTAACAGATTTACTTAACTGGTACACTAAACATTATTTTTAACGTTTTGGTAATTACCAGCTTCGTAATCCATCTGGAGCATTGAAAAGGTAGGACTGACTTGGAACATTACAGAAATTGGTTCTTTGCCGTTTACTTTGGTTTTAATTTCAAACATTCTGTTTTGGTTATCTTCAATGCTACTTCCAGTTATTAAAATACTGTCTTCTGGAGATTCAATCTGAAAAAAAAACACGTAAAATTATGTACATTATACAAGTATTACTGCAGATAAAAATACAATAATTAAGAAAATGAAATAACTAATAACAGGAGTATATCAAGGAGTGCGTTACTGTCCATTGCCTCTGTAGTGAGATGATGCCGACATTCAAGTAACTCTCTTTCTTTCCGTCCGAGGGCGTTCTATGTTAAAATACGGTATAACACAAGCATATTCGCGCGCTCGCAGGGCCAAGAAATCCCGCATAGTGGTGAATTAGGAAAGCTCTTGAATATCGGAATCGCTTTTGCAGTAACGCACTCCTTGATATACTCGCCTGCTAATAATTAATTTTGCTCACCTTTAATTGAACTTTATTGTTCTTAACATCCATTTTGCCTTCTAGTTTTACCACCTTGGGTCCTTCGTCGAGATAATCCAGTTGCACTGTTGCTCTTCGTTCTCCTCTCTCAGAAACAAGTTCCATCTTAAGGTGTGTATCAATCTGAGAATCAGGATGATTGGCCGCTATTTCCATTTTGTATCCAAATTCACGACCAGATGATTGCTTGCCAACGTCTATAACTTTGGTAGAGAGCAAATATCTGTCTCCTTGACTCTTGGAAAGATCTAGCCATACACCTCCGGAAAGGATTTCACTGCTTCTTCCAGTACTTAATTCACCTCCCATAGCAATATCCTGAACAGGAAATGTAGGAAGTTAGCGTTGAAATTAGACTACCATTATTTTGTCCCCATAAGTTTAGAACTTTGGTAAATGAAATATCATATGTACTGTACTAGTGACTCGTTATATTATACCAATGAAATTAAAGCTTTTAACTTACCTTATTAATTGGAGTAAGACGAATCACCATTTGACCTTTTGTCATTAATCCATTGGAATCAGATTTGTACTCTTGTTCAGTAGATATTTCAAGAATCTTTGATGGATCCCTTGCCGCATCGTATTTGATCTGCAAAAGGCACTTTTCTGGACTACCTTTGCCAATTATCTCGACTTTCCTTACTGGGATCGAAACCGAAAGCTCCATATTCACATCCCTCTGTTGCTTATTCATTTTAAGTTCGCAGGAAATTGTGTCTTGAAGATCTTTGTTCCAAGTCAGTTCGTGCTTTTCGTGGATGGAGTCGGATTTTACCATGTGTTGGGAAACGATTACGACAGTTCGATGCGGGTGTGATGCAGTCAAGAATGCTTCGTAATTTCCGTTGGATGTCTTCCATCTGCCTTCCATCTTCATGGAGTTATCGTCCCTGCATTCCAAGTCCCAACAGAAATCTCCCTTTACTGATAAACCACCATCCTTAAGAATAAGATTGTAAGATAAACTCAAGGATTTGATTGGGTTGTAGAGTTGAATTTTCCTTGACGGACCGTTCGAAGTTATGGATAAGTCAATTATTTTGGCTTGATTAAGCTTAATAAGGAGGTTTGAATATTCTCCAGTTCTGGTGTTACTCTCTGAAGCAATAACTTGCAGTGTCTTGAGTGCTTTTAGAGTAGTATGCATTTCGGCACTATAATCCACACCTCTCTGGTTTTTGTTCTTTTGAAGCAACATCATCCATATCAACTTGTCTTCGAGGCGTAGTTCGCACTTAGAATTGAACGTTGGATTACGGAGAGAATGGAGATGTGAAAACGATATCTTTCCATATCCCTTGTGTGGTGTAATTACGTCGATTTTCAACAGACCCTCATTTACTGACATGCTAGACATTTGAGCGTTGATTGAATATTCTCTGTCTACTCCAGAATACTTGGCTTCTATGCCCTTTGAACCAGAAGAAAATGCAATGTTTTCAGGACCTCTCTCTCCGATATTTGCTTTAATTTGAAGTTGATACTGAGAAGTCTGTTTCTTCAACTCGCCAACAATGGTGCCCTTTCTTCCTACAACGTCGTATTCCAAAGATCCCGTAGACTGGCTTGAGCCGATGCCATACTCCATAAGAATGAAACTCTTAGTCTGGAGAGTTTGAACCTTAATATCTTGTTTTAGTTTCATTAGGTCTCTGGTATATCGAGTCTTCGAATAAGCATCCAACATTTCGTATCCAAGAATTGGTAAACGAGTTGACAGCCATGCTTCCATTTTAGAGGTATCTTTTCTAAATCCGGTATTCAGCATAACAGCAAAATTTTCGACTGCATCCTTTTCTTCGGTATCTGCTGCAATCTTAAGAGCAATTTCTCCTATCTTGTTCTTGTAGTTTACGAAAATTTGGTTCTTTCTAATTCCATCGTAAGGAGTTCTAAGGACGAAGTAATATTCATTTTCGCCTTCGTAAGTCTTAACCTTTCCAGCAAATCCATATTGGACCTGAGAAGTCATAACATCAATTATCAATTCTCGTTCGTTTTCTGTTCTTTGGACTTCCATTTTGATTTGAGCGGACTTAAAGGGAAGAAGGTCACTCTTGACTTCAAGTTTACCTTGAGAAGATTGCCATTCAGAAGACCACGAATGAATCTGTTTATCAATTTGTAATTTGATATCTGCGGAATGTGGATCGTTGGTGTACGCTAAGTTGAACGAGAAAGGAGCTGAGAGAATTGGAGAATCTGCTTTCAGGCGAGCTTCGATATTCTTATTTGATTTCAAGTATTGGCCTTCGATTTTATGCATAATGTCACCAAACTTGGCCTTGAGCAAAACCTGGCATTCTTCTCCAAATAACAAGGGAATTTTGAACTTGAATTCCAACTTGTTCTTTGAGATGTAGGGACAGTGAATGACAATGTCTACGTCTAGGTAGTCCTTCTTTTCCGGTGTTACATTAATCGTAAATTCGTGGGATTTTCCAGCAGCAAATACTTGCAGCGATAATAGCATTTTCCTAGCGTGAAAGTTGAATTGATTCTGGAAAGTCAGACTTGCCTTTTTGTGCATGTCTCCTTTTACGAGAAGTTGGAAACCCGAGGCTCGGTCGAGGCTGTATGAGAAGCTGAGCATGTCGGTCATACCATTTCCGTAGTCTACTGTTAAGATTCCGTCTCGTCCATTGGCTGTTTTGACTATCTTGAGTGTAACGGTAATTGCTTTGAGAGAGATAAGTGGGGAGTTTGCGTTGACTTGAAGAATAGTTTTCTGTTCGGTGTGTGTTAATTGTGCGGTGGCTGAATGGGTGTTTCTTGGAGTGATCAAAGATGCATCAGCTCTGATACTATCGGATGTATTGACAAATTTAACGGTTACTATCATACCATTAATATCTTCTCTTGGTCCGTTAGTACGCAGTTGAACTGAGTATCCATTGGAATCCTTAACCATGTTACCGTTCAGGGTGTATTCATCCGATCCAACAGTTAACTTTGATTCAATTACAATGTTACTGGCACTCTTCTCTTCGATGAACAAGTTAGTTTTAATAACGTTGTTCTTCAGGAGTGGTGTTTTCAACATGAAGCTAGCCTTTAAAATCTTTCCATTGTCTTGGTAAGAGGCCTCGAGTTTATGTTCCTGTTGTTTTACGTTTGCTATTAGTCTTACTGCTGTATTAATGAGGCTGGTAGAATTTACGTTAGCCGAAACAGATGCGCTGTTGATGCCAAATAGAGGAGTTTGAACTTCAAGAAGACCATCTAGATGAGCTCTCTTGATGTTGTACTGAGCATTTATAAAGTGAGTCTTGCCTTGGGCCTCTACTTTGAGGTGGGAATGAAGATTCATAAAGTTTTCTGTTCTGAAAAATCCTTGCATCTTAATTGGTGCAGAATCAATTGCTGGCAAAGATAACATTGCATCTAATTCAATTTGTCCTCTCGCTCTCACTGCATTTAAACTGAAGGAATGCTTTCCTCTGGTAGTTTCGCACTCAAGTGAAGTTTCAATCTTGGAATCGGATGATTTCAATTTGCCTTGAACCGACACTTTCGAACTCTTCAGCAGCGGACTTTCTAAAATTGCTTTAACAACATGTCCATCTTGAGTATCAATGATTAAGGTGAGGGAATGTTTGGAGCTTGCTGTTCGTACTTGAATTTGGATGTTCTGAACTTTGCCAACCCTGTTTTCTTTCACATCAAAGTTGAATCTCTGACTTGGTATAAGTGGAGACTGAATAGCCAAAACCAGTTTCCTTTCGTCATTTTCTATCTTCGACAAGATCGTAACTGAATGCTTCGATTCTCCGGTAACTAAGTCGAATTGATGCGTAAATGTGCCTTGATGCTTTTTGAATATGTAGTCGAATACAATGTGTTTGTTCGAGATCCAGGGACACATTAAATCAATATGAAGTTGAGTTCCTTCGGGAACTGCTTTCAAGAATCCGGAAAGGGAGTGTGTTCCAACCGAGGTAATGAAACTGAAATCCACTTGCAAGAGGTTGTTCCAGTTCAATTTAAAGGAACCCTTAACTTCTTTGAGCGTTTTAAAAGGAGTGTTGAAAACAAATTCTCCGGAACCATCTTTGGGATCTAGCATATTGAGTTTTCCGTTGAAGTTGAAGAGTTTATTATTATTCAGTTTAGCTGTCATAGTAACTTCAAATTTCTTTATGCTTTGATAGTTCAAAATGAAATTGTAACCGAGTTCTTGAATATTTTTCCACGGTAGCTCTATTTCAATGTCTCCTACAAAGTTTCCAGGTGAATCTTGCTTGAAATCAAAAAGGATATTCGCATACTTGAAAAAATTGAAAGGGGTGGCTAACTTCAGGTTAAAGGAGAAAATTTTGGGGATGTTGTAGTTGAGGTCCAACATTGCGCTAAAAGTTTTTTCGTTGTATTTGAACTTTACTTCAAACGTTGCCTCTTTGTTTTGGTTGTTTCTTTGCATATCGAATTCGAACCATTTCATCCATTTAAACGGTGAAGTTATGAGGAAGTTGAAACTCTTGTGAGATTTCTTGATACTGAACAATATATTTTCAGTTTTCGTCCAGAAAAATTGGATATACGAGTCGGTCTTTTCTTTCGTAGGTTGGCAGAATATCTTCAAGTTGTAGTGTTCTAATCCCTCTATCGGACTGTTCAATACGAAGTTATAGCTGTACAGTTTCTGGCTTTTATCATTCCTTATTTGTCCCTCGATTACTATTGCGTGATCAGCCGAATATTTGAGTTGAACCTTGAAATCGTGACTAATATCTGTGAAGGTTCCAGTGGCTACGACCGACATCTGCTTGAAGTTTTCGAGATTGGTTGTTACTGAACCAGTAAGAGTCCAGCTGGTAGAATAGACTGCAAGGGTACCACGTAATTCGAACTTCTTTTCTCCATTGGATGTAAATGTGAGGTAGGCGTTATTTCCAGTTTGATCCAAGTCGTAATGACCTTCCACAACACTAGAATAGTATTTTTTGCTATTCCTGCAGTTTACTTTGAGCTTGAGGTCTTTGCTCTTTAATTTGGGGGTGTATTCTAAAGAAATATCGCTAACACGGTCTAAAACTCGGACGAAAGAAGTGAATGTCTTAACTTCACCAGTCAGGTCGTAGGAAAGACTAAATACCTTCGTTGCCTCAGGTTGTTGAATTCCGAATGTCAGTGTAATGTGTCCTTTTTCTCTGCTGTCTAATTCCATTGCTAACTCTGAGCTAAAGATATCTTTACCTGCTACATTCAATTCCATTATCCCTGTCATTTCCGTTTCTCTCAAATCGTAGGAAGCAAAGTATTTAAAATAAGGAGTTGTTTTGCAAGAACATTTGCCAGTGATGCCAAATTTGGAATATAATAACGATAGCGCCCATTCTATTTTGAGGGTTCTGATGGTTTCATCTATTTTAAAAGTGATTTCTACAACTTGATCTGTACCGTTGACATTGATGATTTCGCCATCTAATGATATTTTCTGCCAGTGTTCAATGGGAGTTTCAATTAGGAGGATTGCCTTCTTAGCCGCCTTGTTGACTTGGAAGTCAAGCTTGAAAATATCGTTGTCAACAGTCAAAACAGCGGTCGATTCAAATACTTCTGTGAACTTGTAGTTTGCCTCAAACTGGCCTTCTCTGAAGACTTCGAAAGGAGTTTTAAAATTAGCTACGATATCGCATTCAGCTTCGCTAAATGTTCCTGTTGCCTTGAATGTTATGGGATCTTTTGGACCGTAGTGGAATTCAATAACCTTTTCCTTTTGGCTAAAATCGTAACTAAAGCCAGTGTCGATATGTTTAATGAATGGTACGTTATTGAAGATAAAGATGTCAAAAGTTTCGAAATGGTTCGTAAACTTGGCCGAAAATTCCATTTTGAACTTAAAATCGGACACAGAAATAATGAATCTTGGATTTTTATTGAAGATATCAATGTCGATGTTAAACTTGATGTCACCGTTTTCTGGTGTCTTTGCAACCATTGCAAAATTGGTTCTATCTCCCAACCGACCGCTACCGTCAATATGGTACATTTTGGAATTTCGGTAGCTCATAGAAGAAGTTATTTTGATATCGTAAGCATTCTCTCCTGTTCCTTTAACAGATAAACTAGACGATCCTCTTAAGATGGTACCTTCAATTGAGAGGGAAGATGTAAATGAACCCCTGTTTTCTACCGTAAAGGTGAGGTCGCTAATTTCTTCGAATTCGCTTTTGAAGAAGGTAATCATTTTCCAATCTCCTTCCTTGTTAGCGTAAAGTTTGTTCTCCAGATTAATGCCTCCCCAGCTGCTATCAGTCATTACTTTAATATCGTGTAAAACGGGAGTTGTTAAGGGAAACATGAGAGTGGCATACAAGTGAGTAGGTGGAACACCATCTTTCATGGAGGCAATTTTTTCGTGAGTAATTTGATCGCTTGACTTAATCTCGAGGGGCGATCCAATACCAACTGCTATAACCGAGAATCCTGATGTGTTTGGTTGGTTTATTTGTCCCATCGAACCGACTGAATAAATTGCAAATCCTGTATTTGGTTCCCTGAATGGACATTCGATGGCTACAACAACTTCTCCAATGTCGGGAGATAAGTGACCGAAAGTAGAGTACCGTTTCTGTGGATTGTACGGGATCGTAGCAGAAGCTTCCCAGCTATATCTCAATCCGGAATCGATAGTTTCGTAAAATCTTCCTGTGATCTGAGTGTTGTCAATTTCGGGAATACTCGACTTAACATTCATTGTTCCTGTGAAGACACCATAAGAATCCTTTTCGTATTGTAAGTTGCTTTGAATAGTAAACACTTCCTCAAAGTTTTTGACAATTTTGATATGGGCCATAATTGGAGACTTTCTTAAATCGTACTGAGCATAGATAGCTGCATTCTCCAAATCTTTTATGTTTGACACAATAACTGCTTCAATATTACTTGATAAAGTACTGTATCTTCCCCTCAGGATGAGTTTGCCAACGTTTTTATTTATCTGATAGCTGAGAGAGGTGTAGTGTTCCATTCCTCCGCGATGTGTCATAGATAATTGAATGTTCTTGTAGCCACTGATGGGAGTTTTTACATTGAGTGTCAAGATATCTTGATCAGACTGTCTGGTTTTGTCCAACTCAATTTCTACTCTATCTTCGTTCTTTGATGCACCTACCAAAAATCTCTTCTTTATGGAAGTATAGTCGTATGCTTTGTAAAGGTGAAGTTTTTCGAAATTTTTAATTGGAGTACGAAGAGTAACTGATGTCTGGCCGCTAAACTTGTGAGAGTTCCATTCGACGATGGCTTCGTAATTGCTGATTCCCTTGACTGTTTCAACAGAGATTACGTTTTTATCATCGTTGTAATTGTATTTGAAGGAAACGGAAAGTTTTTCGGAGAAAGGAGTTTCAATTTCGATAATACTTTCTCCTTGGGTTTTGTGACATATCCAGTTAGACGACATAACATATCTATTTTCTTCTTTTGAAATAGACACCACAAGAGATTTTTTCCCATTTTCTGATTTTGAATATTCGCTTCTTAATCCGAAATTGTTAATACTGTCAATTGGTGACTTGATGTTGAAGTCAATCTTTTTAACGTCTTCATCCAACTGGTAGTCTAGCGTAAGTTCTGTTTTGCCGCTTGAAGAATCAAGGATAAGGGATGCCTTTCCAACAGAGCTTCGTGCTTCAGCTTTTAGATTTTCGTAACCTTGAACTGTGCTCTCTATTTCAAGAGTAATCAGTTTTTCGCCTTGGCTATCATCAACATTGTATTGTCCTTTAGCCGTGTAATTGTTATTGGAAGTTTCCAAGTTGATGCTAACATCCTTCTTCGAATCAGCGTTATTGTAAGATCCGGAGAAAGAGAGTTTCTCGTATTGCTCGAAAGGAGTTTTAATTTCCAAACTTCCTTCTCCACTGTTAGAATTCATTTTTCCCTTCGCATTCACTAAAATCTCACCAATCTGGTCGTTGCTGAAGGAGATACTTGCAGACTTTTCTGATTCTGTATTGATGTAACTGCCAATTAGTTTACCGTTTCGAAGGGACTCGTACGGAGTACTAAATGTCAGCTCGCCTTGGCATGATTCACTGTTGTAATTTAGTTGACCGGATGCTTCAATTGTACCACTTGGAAGTTGGAGTAAGCATTTTCCAGTGAGGCTTTCTGATTCGATTTGGTACATCAGATTTCCTGTAATGGTTTGATCGTTTGCCTTAATTACAATTTCTAGTGATCTCTTCGTTTCATTGGTGCTGACGTCTTGAATGGAAATTTCTGCTTTCTTGTTGTGGCCCCATCGAAGTGTGGAAATTAATACGCCTTTACCAAGATTCCAATTACCGGAAGCAGTAACTGTTCTGATATGAGGACATGGTGTTTGTAGTTGAATGTTGAACTTTCCTTCTGTTTTATCTGGCGTGTACTGAAGTTGGACTGAACAGTCTATCTTTTTACTACTTGTGGATGCAGTTAAGCGTGAAGTTAACATTTTCTTTGTAGCGCTAAGAATTGCATCAACTTGGATAGGAGTAATTGATTCAAATGGTGTATTCAGTTTAACATACAGTTCTTTCGTTAATTCTTCCTGGTTAGATTCTTGTTTTAGAGATACTGTTAACTGGCCTTTTTCTCGTGGAGAGAATTTTATCTCTGTGTTGTGATCGAAAGCTTCCTCACTGTTCTGTTGCTTAACGGTCGCTTGGAAGTGTTGAAGGGGCCAGATAGGAAGTTGAAGGTTTAGCTTTGCGTCGAAATTGCCAAGGTCTTTATAATTTTCGTTGTAATCTAACGAAATTGGCCTATTGTCATTGTAAATTATGGAGGCTTGGAAGAATCTTGCTTCTCCACCATCTTGCCCTCTAACATTCATAATCAACTTTCTAATAGAACTGAATCCAGTGTTAATGTCTATTGTTCCATTCAAGAATCCCTTTCTAATATTAACATGCCCCATTGACGTTTTACCATCAATCGTTACTTTAGCCTGTAGGTTTTCGTCAATTAGTATTTCGACTGATTGCATATGTTTAAATGGTGTGATCAGATGTACAGTCATTCGCTTCAAAAGACCTTCCTCCGATGGTACAACAGAACTTTTCCATGTAATTTTCTTGTCTGATGACCATTGGAGAACTGCATCTTGTTTGTATTCCGATCTGCTAACTCTTTGAGTCAAGGAAAAACTAATGTCTCGCATTGCTTCAATGGAACTCTTGAAACGAATATTCACATCCCCTTCGTAATTGGGAGCTAATAGGAGACGGCCAGTAAGAACAATGTCTTTTTTGGGAACCTTGAATTCGAGCTTGCCTTCCAAATTTGAGCCTGCAGTTTTCTTCAATGATATTTTTGAGGTTACTCTTCCTGTTAAGGAGCTGTCCAATAATAGGCTACCTTCCACGTTTCCTGGCTCTAACAAACCCCTTATTTCATGTCTACTTTTTTGTGTTAGTAATTCTGCCTTGCTGGATACGTATTGGGATTGCTGTACGTGTTGTAATTTGAGGGTTAAATCTTTGGCTATTTCGAAAGGAGTAGTAAGTTGGACAACTGCTCTGTAACCAACCGTTTTTGGTCCTCTGCTGTCGTCATTTCCGGTGAAGTTAAATCCAAGCTTTTTTTCTGGAGCCCAAGAAACTTGCAGTCCACTCTTTACTTGTTTATCAGACTTGCTGAAATGTCCCGAAGTCTCAACTTCGTGTTCGTAAGTCGGGATCTTGAAGCTGATTTTCCCTTCCATGACTGGATCTTCCAAACTTTGGAATTTTCCCTGAGATTTTATGTTTATTTCTTTGTCTTCTCCCCATTTGGTTTGGGCTTCGGAACTCCATCCTCTACCATTTTCTGCATGAGTTAGTAGTACTCCCATTTGAGGAAAGCTTTTTATCGGTGTTTTCAGTGTAAGAGCAACAGTGGCTTCTCTTCTTTCATCACTACTCCTCGCAGCAAAATCCAAGTCACCTCTAATCTGGCCATTTGGCATATCAACTTGAACGTAGCCAAACTTTCTTACTGGGTTTTGCCAATCTTCGAGGCTTCCTTGGTTATTCAGGTTGTATTTGGCAACATACGATTTGTCACTAAAGGAAAGCGAAGCTTCTCCTTCACGACTATCTTCGGTCACTTTGTTCAGAAATCCTATTTCTAATTTTGAATCCTCAGAAGAAGAACTTGATTTCCATTGAGCCAACAGTCCTCCAGAGTGTTCTCCCACATTATTTGATCTTAAGTGACCTTCAGCTTTAAGTTCTTGGTCATTGTTAACATATTTTCCTAACAATCTGAGTTGACTTTCGGACTGTCCAAGTTCTCCCGAAGCCGTAATTTTTCTGAGCGGATATTGTAACGTCATTGATGCCTTGCGGTTAAGTTGTTCTTGCTTCAATTCGTTTTGATAATCGTAACCAACATGATATTTCTCCTTGTCGTATTGTAGAGTTACTTCTAGGTTTGTTTTATCATCTACATTTAGCAATTTACCGGCAATTTCGTAAGATTTACGGCTTGGCAATGTAAGCTTCATTTGTACTTGCTTATCTAACAGATTTTTCCAAGATTTATCGTAAAATTTTCCGCTAGCCATAATCTTTTCTCCAGTTGCCCACTGTCCGCTTAAGCTGCCATGATATTCGTTTGATTCTTTCTTAAGTACACCATCTACCTTCAGTTCTTGACCAGGATATGAAAGCTGTAGATTACCAGTAGTTTTGGTACCTTCTTTCTGGGCTTCGAGTTTAGCTTGGTATTTTGTCTGTTGATCTAATTGTAACATTACTGTTTTTCTTAAGGACGTTGGTCCAATTTCTTGTTGCCATGAAGCTGCAAAGTCCACGTTGGTTGACGGTTGGGTAACTTTAAGAGAGGAAGTAATCTTTCTCATCTCTCGTTCTGTTTCCTTCTTCCAAAATTGATGAATCGTGATTCTTTTCGATTCGTCGCGAAGATTTGAACCTTGATTCAAGAGCACCTTGCTTTCAAGATATCCAATGGCAAAAGATATATCACTGGAAAGAGCAGTGTTCAAGGTTGGCTTAATGGTATTTAGTAGCTCCACATTCAATGCAAGCTTTCTGATATTTTTGTCTTCTGTATCTCTGGACTTCAAAGTAATGTCTATCTTTTCCTTGCGACCTTGTCTTATGACATAGTCCATTGCAATCTTTGCTGATCTGGTGTTTTGTTGCTGCTGGACAAATGCATTCAGGTTACTCGTTATCAAGGGTGATTTAACTCCGATGTCTGCTTGGATTCTTGTACCCTGATTTCTTTCTGATTTGGACAATTCTCCTGTAATAGGAAATGACATGATTTTTTTTAAATATGAAGTTATCAAAATAAAATAATAATCTTACTCTTACCTTTCAATGTAATTGGCTTCTCAGTCATGTCTTCCAATGACAAATCTACGTTGATTTTTCTGTCTTTCTGTACCATCACTGAACCTTTTAATGTAGCTATTGGTTTTGATAACCTCAGAGATAATGTCGGGACGTATCGAATAGTATTCTGGTTATTCTCAATTCGTAATTCTGTTAGGATTCCTAGTCTTTCCTTATCATCTTCTAAGACCTTCAAGTCCACTAACTTCTTCTTTGGATCGTTCTTGTACTTTGCTAAAAAAAATGCATATCGTTTAGAACTACCTTCTACGTTAAAGCATTAAAATATTTCACATACCATCAACTTTAATCTTTTTCTGCGGTGTCTTCAGATTTACAACAACTGAACCATCTTGACTTGCAACTTGAACGGATGCCGAAAATTCCCTGTCTATCTGAGACTGTGGTGTATTCAAAGTCAAACTAGCAACAGTTGCCTTACTTCCCGAAACCTAATGAAGAATAGTTAATGTCCATTAAAAAGCTTACAACAAAAATACAATATTACTATATTATTTGTTCTCGGTTTACCTCTTTGTTTTGATATCTATATTCCATTTGATACCCTGTCATCGTAACATCGGTCTTATTAAGGATAAGTCCTAAAGTCACTGGTCCAGATAGAGGGAAGTAAGGAGCCATTGGATCGGAGCTTGCGTTGGGGTATTGCATATCGAGGCATAACTTAACACCAAACATCTTTTCACCTCCACTGCATATCTGTTTGGAAAAGCGATCAGTTAAAACACCTCCCTGTTTTCTTTCTTTACCCTTGTGTACAAGGAATATGTCGGATCTAGAATAAGCAAATTCAATTTTTAAAACATTTGAAGAAGTTGACGAAATAAAAATTGGTAACTTGACAAGAGCATAATATTTTAGGTTATGGCAGGAGTTACGTTATTCAGAGTAGCTTCCACTGATTTTGATCAAACCTTCTAATATGTGAATATTTTGGAAGGCTGAATTTAAGGCTTTAGAAGAACCTAAGTCTAACTTTGCTGATTCGGTTAATAAAAATATCTGTTCATTAACTTCGGAAGGGTATAATACTTACTGGATGTCCAAAATCTCCATCTTATTTCTTGGCATATCCAAAGCCAATTTGATTAGTTCTCTCTTTTTAACAATTACTCGTCCCTGTGCTACAGTCGAAGTGTGGGCCTTGGCCGTAAATTTCAATCCAGCTTTCGTTGTAAATGCATCTACTGTCATGGTTCCACTAAACTGTACTACGGCACTGCGTAAAATAAGAATATCTTAAATAATAAAAATGATCAACGAATATCATGGATAACTTTTATTACCTTGGTTTAACATGTCCATCAATGTCGACATTTCCTGACATCATATCGGCTACATCAAACTTTCCACCGACTGCCAAACTTACTAAAGCGTTGCCATTCACCCTCAGGTTCATGGGAAGTCCTACAGCAGTCGGGAAAACGACGACAGAGTTCAAAATGGACATTGATTTGGTGTAGTCCATTGATCCTTCTTTTGTTTTGAGCATGCGTCTTAAGCTTTTTACCAATCCGTCTTCTACGGATCCAGGCATTTCGGTGGAGCTCATGATGCCTTGATTTCGAGTGTAGTAAAGTTCATTTCCAAACATTCGGAAGTAAGTAGCCCATTGTGGTTTGTCACTGTCTTGGTCTTCTTGTGTCTTGTGCTGAAAAGTTATTCCATTAAGTGTTGCAAATCTTAATATGGTAATTAATTTTTAATAAAAGTAATATTTATTAAAATATACGGAGTATTATTGTTGAGAAAACTTCGACCATTTAAAGGGTCAATAAACACAAACAACATTCCTCTCTTTGTGTACATCTGTCACACTAACTTGGGTGTGTACCCCACATGAATGCAATCACTTTGACTGGATGGACCTATATAATCTGTGGGATGGACTTCCTAACTTCACAGAAAGACGGAAGAACACTTTGCGGAATTGGAAATTCAAAATTGTTATTTCAGCCAACCACGAGCCAACAGAATTGAATAAAAGGCGGAGTTTCAGAGATGAAATGCTTACGTGTTAACATGTTTTGTTGCAACATAACCTGTTTGTGTTTATTGTCCCTTTATTTAATAGTCCTGAGACCTTTAACTTTGTACTCTTAAGATAGAAAATTTTTCTTTACCTCATCGTTTATTTTCTTCAGTTTCTCCTCTTGCCTTCCTCCAATGGATTTCAGCATTTTGTTTACTGTTTCATTTGGAATGTATCCTTCTGGGTTGAAAATGGCTTCAGCTAGTGGTTCAAATCCCTGAATTCTTCCTCCAACCTATCAAGAGTTGCATAATATTTTAAAATTATACTTTCCTAAAAACGCAATCTATTTTCTATTGTACCTCAAGGAGATTCATAGGAACTCCCAAGATATCAACCGTAAGATTGAGCATGGCCGAACGTGGAATATAAGATTTGGTCGAAAAGATTAGATCGCTTTCTACGTGAGCTCCGGCCTGAAGGGCAGAAATGTATCCAGAGCCTTCGAAGAATCTAGAAAATTTTCTCATGTCCGTTGCAAATTTCTTCTGAAGCGACTTATCACCGAGCATTTGCTTGATGTCTTTCTTGCAAGGATCACTCGTCTCCTGGATATTGGTGAGATGTGTCCAAACAAATGACCCAACTAAAAATAAATAATTCATCATATTAAAAACCAATACTTGCTTATAATGGTACAGCTGTACAGTGTACACCTTGCTGCTGCTATTATATGGGGGTAACTTGTATAGTAAAAGTACCAAAACCTGAGAAAAAATTGCAACACAAGAGTTCTTTGAGGCAAAATCTGGGCAAAATGTATACCCCTCTTTCACCGTCGCAGCAGCTAGAACTAAGCGCCACTATGTTGAATAAGCGAAATACCACCGTTGACGGAAAAAAAACGAAAAAACTCTAAAAATAATTGTATCTTTGTAACCGTTAAACGGATATGGATGTGTGATACATAGAAATGTCAGTACATATTAAATAGATCTATTTGAATATGTAAAAATATTATGGTGTGACAGCATGAAAAAAAAAAAGATATTTAAGAAAAACTGACGTTCGATTAAGTTTTTCTTAAATATATTTTTTTTCACTTTTTTTGCCGTCAACAGTGGTATATCGCTTATTTAACGTAGTGGCGCTTAGGTCTAGCTGCTGCGACGGTGAAAGAGGTGTTATTCGCCTCCGACGGGGAAACTGGAGGGCTGTCCTCTAAAAATATTCAAATTATAACTAACTTTGATTGCAATTTAAACAAATTTTCGCCTCCGCCCCCAAATCTCTGCGCGGGGACGGTAAATAACCGTATGGACGTAGTATCAAAATATATAAAATACTAGTGAATCTCCCCGTCCTAGGACGGCTAGGAAGCGTACAAATCTCACAAAAACGTACAAAATTATTTGGGGATGGTCCCCTAAATAATTTGGGGATGGTCCCCCAAATAATTTGGGGATGGTCCCCCACCACCCCCCCTCTCCGGAGGTCAGGCCTTGCAAGCCGTCACAAATAGTGACGAAGCATACATTGTATATTGACGATCATTGAGCTGCCGTATAGTTGCCGGATCACGGCCGGCTGACGGCTATATTGGTTATTTATATAGAAGCAGTGACATCCTTGGCCATTTATATATAAGATATATTACCGGTAATGCTTTTAATATTTCATAATTTTCGACACAATCCTAATATTTCAGCCAATTCGGTGGGTAACACCTCGGGTAGTTTCCTCGTTAGCATAAGGATTCCGCCACAAATACGCCTATTAAAATTTGTTTTCATGGTAGACCGCAGCTGTTACCTATATGAGGAGTAACTATGCAAAACAAGTTAAATCCATTTTTTTCAAAAAATGCGGTGGCATCACCATAGTATGAAGGGCATGTAATCTGCAATGTCTTATGCTATGATTTGGTCAAAATAAGTTATTTCCTTCATTATTTTACCTTGCTTTAATGCTGTGGTTGGGGCAAATCAAGTTAATTCCGTAACGGTGGTCAGAGCAAAACAAGTTGAAAATTTTTGCGCGCGTGCTTTCAATCTCCTATTTTTTCACATTGCACAACATGTGAACCAAAACAAAACAAGGTAATTAATTTCTATTACCGTAGAAGCCGGCGTATAAGCCGCACTTTTTATTCAAATTTTAAACCTCAAAACTCACCCTGCGGCTTATACACCAGGACGCGTT
>JAQGBM010000085.1:0-18557 GCA_034698405.1 Symphylella vulgaris | reverse complement strand
CATACAATTCGATACACACTCCACAAAGATCTTGTTTCGAGTCTCCTATTTAAAAATCACAATTAAAATCCCAATAATTTATTTAATCATAATTATCAGCTACAAAAACGTATTTTTTATTCTATAATACAATG
Source organism: Symphylella vulgaris (assembly GCA_034698405.1). Classification (NCBI taxonomy): domain Eukaryota; kingdom Metazoa; phylum Arthropoda; class Symphyla; family Scolopendrellidae; genus Symphylella; species Symphylella vulgaris. Next base: position 18,423 of record JAQGBM010000085.1, on the reverse strand, counting down.
TCTACTTTTAAAACAGGGTTCGGAACCTTTTCATATTTCGGTTCCGGTTCCCGTAACGGTTTTTCCAAAAAATAATTTTAGGTTCCAGTGAACAGAACCGAAACCGTTTTTTTTTGGAACGAATTAAATTGAAGTTACAATGTAATTTTTAAAAGCTGTAGTAGATTTTGGAACCGGAACCTAAATTCTGGTTCGAACCATGCTTATCGTAAATTTAAAAAAAAATTACCATACCTCCTTGTGCCGGTTCATAAAATTTATCAAACAGAGGAAGAACTTCGTCTTTATAAAATTTGTCTTCGTCTCTTTCCAATAGACCATCCACTGAAAAAAAGTAATTAGGGTAATTAATTTAACAATCCCTATTTAATTTAAACAGCAAAATAAACCAAAAAATCGTACCTAATTTGGTTATTTGGTCGTTATGGGCAGAGTTCATTAAAAGTGATTTCTTTCTTTCAGCTGATGACGAAATACTGTTATTTTAAAATAAATAAAAAATATTAAAAATAATTTTGCATTAAATTATTCGTTGTACTCGAAAGTTAACTAGCCTTTTTACCTCAAGGAATATAACTTGGTTTTAAAACTTGCCTGTTAGATGTTTGTAGCTTGAATCCATGCAGGTTGCTACCAGTATTAAGAGGAGGCATTGGAAATAGTGGTTCCTTTATTTTAACTTTTCCTTCTGTATCGGTACTAGCTGAAATTAAATTAATTCATTAAACCCTGTAGGATGTAGTGCAATAATTTCTCTCAAATAATTTCCAGAAATAATTTACACAAACAACATACTTACACGAATGGGAAGTGTGAAAGTGGCTATTACTTCTGTCAACTGGTAAGATGGGTAATTTGTCAAATCCAGAAGTAGCTAAGAAGTGGTCGGAATCTGATTTTTGAGTATTTTCGGACTTGGCTTGTAAAGTTTTCGTACCAGAGTGAGTTTTATGCTATACAAAAAACAAACAAAAAAATAACTTTTACCGGTAAGTAAGAAAAAAAAACCGCAAAATATTCCTATCATCCTTTGGGTAGCCTAAACTTTCTGTAAGACATTATTTTAGATGCTAAAATACCGGGTACCGTACGATATTTTAAAAAGTTTTTAAAATTTTCGGCGGATATCACTGGACCCAATTATAATATTAGGCTACAGGGGTTGTTCAAGGGATCTTCCTTCATGATAGAGTGAATGAAAAAATAGGTAGCCTAGGCTAATAATCACATATCTTAGCACATAAGATTACCATTAAATACAAATTAAATCATACCAAATTTGATACCGAACCCGAAGAAATGGATCCCTTTAATTTAACGTCTGTGCTTTCAATGTAATGCAAACCTTCCAAGCTAAAATAAAATTATGACATGTTTTAATTTCCTCCACCCATGCATCATACAAATTAAAACTTAAGTGGCCTATAATGGTATAAACTCAACAATTACCTAATTGCACTCGGAGGCCGAGATATTCGTTGTGAATTTCCAAACAGCTGTCTTCTTCCATCTCTCGGTGTAAAAGGTCGAGCAGTATCCACTGATCTTATAGCGGCTCTAGCTTCCCGTATTATTTCCGCGCTTGTTTTCCCAATATTTGGAGAAAGTTTATAAAATTTTGACTTGGTTTTTGAATGACTACTGGATTTCGACAAATCATCGCCACTTCCATTATCCATTTTCTACAGAAATAAAAATATAAACAATAAAACAGGATTTGCATGCTGATGCCGGCATAGGCTATTTTACACCCATACAGCAGCTGAGCTTCGCATGCGCGTAGCCGTAAATTTATAAATTATTAAAGTATGAATACCTTTTCCTAATCGAAAACAGGGCAACACAAAACTTCTCTTAAATATTTAATCAACTGTATACCAAATAAGGTTGTAATAGTTGAAAAATATATAAAATTCTGCATAGATTAATTTGTTTTCGTTGTGTTGTTTACATTTTCATCTTCGTTGCCATTGGCAACCAGTAAAGATGGATCACGAGATGGATCAATGGATGCTAAAATTGGGAAGATGCAAAAAAAGCAACAACAGAAAAAAATTGTAATAATTACTTATTTAAATATGTATATACAAACTTTATCATTCAGTGCAATTAATTTAAATTTATCGTCAGCCTGTAATATATTATTTTGGGGATTTATGAAATAATTTTTGATGTAAAGTCCGACCTTATTGGATACGCCATTCTTTTATAAAACATACATGCATGTTACAGCGCTTGCTAATGCGTCTAATGTTATTTATTTTTATTGAAAACATTTCTAAAGTTTGCACAGTTACGTTAAATTTCATTCTACGAATTATTAAAAAAATATACCTTGATATATTATTCAAAATAAATATATAATAAGGGTTTATAATGGTTTAGATGAAGCATTTGAGTTGAAGCAAAAAAATAATCACGCATCTAACTTCGTTCGAATGAAATTTGCATCATACGGTGTTATTGGAACATTCACATTTCACATTGGCAAAATCATCCAGTTTGTGAACCATTTTATAATAAAATAATTAAATTAAGTAAAAACTAATATCTTAAAATAATGGGAGGTAAAAAACACGCAAGAAGAACCAAGGGAAACACACGAGTAAGTTGGCTTGATCCTTTTTATTAACATACGGTGACGACATACGTCATTCGTCAACCAGTCAAACTTATCAAAAACTTTGTAAAATCCTTATTATTTTAATCAGGATGTACCGCTCTAATATAAATTCATCACATTCTTATATAACAGTATTAAAACTGTAATTTACCTAAGAAACAGACCAGCTGTAATTGGGGTTTGTATTTATCTTGCAGCCCTCAAACAGTGGAAGGTCGGCTCAACTCTTAGCAGCCAGTGGAGCTTCAGGAACAGGGGTTGTTGGCTTTGGCACCCAAAATAGCAGTGACCCCGCTTATGTTCCAATCCTAACCTTTGACGAGTCTGATACATCTATTGATGGAGATTTCAGGATGGTCATGAGAAAGATGGGAAAGAAAGACACATCTACGCGATTAAAAGTAAGTAATTAGGCTAGTAACTGTTCATTAATTTTATTAAATTTGTGTGACGATCTATAATAATTAAATTGTCAAATCTATTTTCTTAGGCCGTCCAAGAATTTGAGGATCTCTGCGTAAAGAAGAGTCCAGAAATTGTAAAATCGATACTGCCATTTTGGCCTAGATTATACAACAAAATGGCAATGGTAAATGCTAGTATTTTTGGTATATTGGCGAGGTATTTAAAAAATCTAATGTATAATTTATTGCTTATTTTAAAGGATTATGACAGGCGAGTGCGCCACGCTACTCACCAAGCCCATGAAGCTGTCATTACTGCGGTGAAAAAGAGCCTGGCTCCCCATTTGAAATCTATCATGGGAGTCTGGATGATTTCCCAACATGATCCACATCATCCTTCATCTAATGCTGCTAAACAAGCCTTCCAGACTGCATTTTCTGCCGAAAAACGAATAGAAGCCATCAGCTTTTGCTTTCCAGATATCACAAATGTAGGCTAAGAAAATTTTAACAAATCTTGATTTAAAAATATTAACTGCAATTATTTTTTTCCTCAGCTAATTAAAGACAATGTTCTATCACAAACTCCGGAAACTTTGAGTAATCCAGAGTAAGTCTACTTTAATACAGTACTTAGTAAGGTCCAGGTGCACCAAGGAGGTTAACCAGAGATTAACAGGGTTAACTGGAACATAATAGAACGAAATAAATTGATATCTTCATAATCCTTGAACGAAAATGGACATAATTATGATACACCAAATTTCCGTCTTGAAAAGATCTATTCAAAAATGCAAAATAATTGTGGGGTTGTCAAATTAAATCAAAAGATAAATTCGAGATAAAAGAGCAAAATTTCAGTATACAGTATTTTGAAAAAATCCATAATTTTTTACATTTTCAAATAGATCTTCAATTTCAAGACGGAAATTTTGGTGTAGGCTATCATATGTCCATTTTCGTTTAAGGGTTACCGTTACGACTTACGACTATTTAGTTCGATTGTACAGTATTAAAGTTAACCCTGGAGTTAGGGTTAATCTCCTCTGGAGAACCGGGCCCTAAATAATGTGTTGCAAAAAAATTAAATTAAATGTTGTTTTCTTTAGGACTACACCACCCGAAGAGATAGAGTTTAAATATGCGAGGGTAGTGTCTTCATCTTTACTCACGCTAAGATCCTTGCTATTTACTCTTCCTTCCGACCTGCACAGAGAACAGAAAGAAGTGTACAGCAGTTTCCTGGGTGATCCAAAGTTTTGGAAATTTGGAAAAAACTCTTCAGAAATGGTAAGTCTACAAACTTTACAATATTGGTTTACAGTATTTAAAATCGCACTAACTAATTCTGATAAAAATACATTTAGATTCGTAGTTCTTGGTATCAACTCATATCGACCATGATAAACATTATACCGACACAGTTAGAGGAATACATTTCCAAACTATGTCCTTCAGTTTTTGCAAACCTAGACGAAAATTCGCCCTCTGTTTGCGGATACGTTTGGGAATCAGTCATACACGTAATGGTTGCCTATAATGTAAGTTAATTTGGTATGAAACATATTATTACTATTCGACCTATGTAAAATAAAAACTATATTTTTTGGGGTTTTCAGGAATGGTGGAAACACGTAAACATAAATAAGGCAGTGTTGCCAAAACTTTGGAGCATCTTGAAGGAAGGCGGAGTGGGAAAAGCAAATTCCATCTACTTTAACATTCTACCTTTCCTAAGTAGAATTCCAGACGAATTGATGGGAGATTGTAAAACCTTTTACAATACGTTTTTTACTAAATTTCGACAAGGGTAAGGGTGCATTATTTCTTTGTAAAGCCGACCCCAATATGGGAAAAGACTTAAAATGATGACGATTTCAACTTTTATCACAGATTATTTGCCGACCACGTTCAAGCTAATCTTTCCGAAGCTAAAGCCATAGTTAACGGCTTTATGGAATGCATTCGATACGTGATTGCTCAGAAGCAAAGCCTCTACGAAAATACCGATAATTTGGCCAAAGAAATCGTGGTGGCTCACGTAAGTATTCTACGTTATTTTAATTACCAATAATAAATCATAAATTAACAAAAATAAATAAAATTTTCCAGGTTTTACCCGTAGTAATGGCTTCCATTCTAGAAGAAAACTGCCGATTGAGCGAAACGTACTTATACGTTTACGTTGGCAGTTTACTCAGTTACTGCCAGAAAAATAAACTGGAAACCATCGACTCGGAATTCTGGTCGCATTTTAGGCGACAGTCGCTAGAGATAATCGAAGCCTACGACCGCGACAGCACTCCAAAACCCATCGAGAGGATCTACGGGTTTTTCGTGGCCCTTTCGGAGTGCCCCGAATCTGTGGCGGGTGCAGTTGCCAAAAAGAAAGACGAAGCTACCGCGAGCGAACAACATTCGAAGGCTGCCATGGAAACGGGAGATGATGTCGTTGACCTGACGAAAGAACCGAGCAAAACTCAGTGTAAAACTCCTTTCGAAGAAGTAACAGTATTGGCCGGCGCTGCACTCACAAAGTCCTTGAGCACACACTCCCTGGCTTGCTTCAGACTCTTGGGTCTTTTGTTGGACGCTCACATGTCTCCCGAACTTTTGGCCCGTGCTCTGACGAGAGCGGGAAAAGACACCCAGGCCGATGAAGGGGTGGCTTATGTATTCCTGACCGAAGCCGTCCTGCCTCTTCTGGGAAATCTTTCTCCGGAAGCAGTAGAGGAATTTGCCTATCCGATAGTGGATCTGGTACTCAAAGTTTTCAAGATACTACCGGTCGAAAATATTCCAAATATCTTGAATAGTTTGGGAGAGGCGAGTACTTTTAATACAGTAACAGTTTTTAATACAGTTAAACAGTTTTTGTTAGCGCTCCATTAATAATGGTTTAATATTTTATTTTATTTTAGACAAAAAACGTTCACATAATCGAGCACGTGCTTAGACTTTCAAAGCTACAAGTTCCCATGAACCCGGTCATAGAAAAATGGCTCAAGGGCAAAGAAATGGAAGAGATTCTGCAGTACAATATAAAGCAACTCTGCAAAGCTCGATTCGAGAATGTCGGAGATCAAGCCTCTGTGCCTTTTGATGCCAAGGTTTCGTGGCGTATCGTTAGTACCGCCCTTAGTACCAACAGTAAATATGGTTAGTAAAATTTTGTTATTTCTTGAATGTTAAACAAAATTACAAGATGTATATTGTTCTTTTTTTAGAAACCCTGGTGTCAAACGAAGCTGTTGTTGGCATAGTGGACACCCTCTTGGCTTCGTTTCCTTCAACCGACGACCTGCAACACGCTTCTTCCATTCAACAGGCCGAATGCGTTAGTTTCGTGTGCGATGTAGCTGACAGTCTCTTCCAAAACAGCGAGGTATTTATCCGAGAAAGCCACCAAAAATCAGGGTTCGGAACCGGTTCGGGAACTTCAAAATCTTGCTTTTTTAGGAACCGGTTCAGGTTCTTTACAAATAACGATTTTAACGGTTTCTGGGTTCTAGTTCTGGTTCCGAACCATGCCAAAAATTAAGGAATCATCGTAGTCATAATCTTTTTTTTTTTCCCCAGGGTTGTTGGAAATTCCCAGCTGCTCAGGAACTTTTACTCATGCTCTTCGTAGTATCGTCTTCATCGCTCAGAGCCTTGGACTGTAAGTGTGATAATACGATTTACTGTACTGTATAAGTATTTTTTCCCTTTGGTTCTAACATTGTTAGGGTTTCGGGTTCCGCTGGGAATAGTTTTAAGAATTCTCTAACGGGCATTGCTAATTGGGTGGTTGTTTTTTCTTTAGCTGATACGTACGACAAAGTGGAGAAAACCTGGAAGCTAGGTGCTTCCAAGTTTGTCCAAACTAGCGGAGATTATGACGAACAACTTTCGCTGTTCAAGGAAGGTGAATTCCTAGACAAGGCTACGTCATACATCAAGGCTTGCTTGCAGACTGGTTGCAAAAATAATCTCGACATGAGAAAGTATGTGGATTATAATTCACCTTAAATTATTTTTCCCACCTTCCTAAAAAATATGTTGTTATTTTTCAATCTACAGCGTGTTGGATTTGAAGGATAGGTCGGTCGAACTGATTTCTACCATAGTCACTAATTCCAAAGAGGTAATACCCCTCAAGACACTGGTCCACAAGATAATTGAGAGTATTTTACCCGAAACCAAAATGTGGACATCTTTGAGGAAAGAAGCTGAAGAGTCTGTAAGTTTTCTTTTATTTTTATGTGTGTGTTTCGAACCTTTTCATATTTCGATTCTTTCAAAAAATAAATTTTAGGTTCCGGTTTCAAATCTAGCTTCCAAAAATATTTTTTTAATGGGTACCCTAAAAATGTCGGTTTCGATGCGTGTTCTGTCCAATTTTTTTTTTTTTCTATACAGTATTTCGGTACCTGTTCCGGTTCCGATCATTAATAATCACTTATATTTTTTCAGTGCATTCCGTTGTGCTACGTCAAAGGAACCTTAACCTGTCCAGAAGATGTTAGAAAATGGGTCAAACCCGTAAACTGCGAATCCTTTACGCCCGTCCACATCCAGTTGTCTCTGTTTACGGTCCAGCTCTTTGAAGATCTCCAAAATAATTCATCAGTCGGAGAGAGTATCGAATTGGGAGATTCTTTCGATTATCTGCAAGAGGTTTTCTACGCACTTTCTTGTGTCGAAGTACTCAAAAACAACAGTCCTGACAACGTAGTAAGTTTTTAATAAATTCCTTTTTAAAAAAAAATTCCAGCCCCAGTGGTTAGCGCGCTTGCCTCTCAATCCAAAAGGTCCAAGGTTCAAAACCCGACTGATTGGGCTGCTGGTAAGAATTTCCGAGTGCGAGTGAAATTCGTGAAGTGACGGCTCCTTCGGATAAGAGTTTAAACCGATGTCAGATCCCCATTGCTCCTTGCACATTAAAGAAACCTCGTAACAGGTCTGTAAATCCTGTCCCTGAGGTAATTAAAAAATTCAAATCACACTCGGTCATCGGGTTATGACCTTTGTTGTCACTTTTAAAAAATCAAAAGACCAAAAAAAATTGTAGACTGGTAGAAGAATTGTACAATAAAATATTAAAATTATCAATAGGAACTGGCAGCGTATTCGAGCCTGCTCGAAAAGTCACTCAACGTCCTGATCGACAAACTGAGTCCGAGCCAGAAGAAGTCTCTGTTGTTGGAGGTTGCCGGTAAATCGGAATCGGAAGGAAATATCTACGCGCTGGCGTTAAGACCGATCCTCAGGGCCACCGAACAATCTCCTCAAGACATTTTGAATTCTCTGCCTGGGTAATGCATCATTTTTAATCATTTAAAGGGTTCCCGAAGAATAAATATTTAGGTAATAGAATTTTTTTGTCCTTTTAGTTACCGAGTCCTAAGTCGTCTGCACACAGTCCAATCGTTTCTACCTTTGCTCAGCAAGGATCAAATTAACGAACTGGCCCAAAGCATCGTAGAAAAATTGCAACCCGAAACAGGTACAGTATTTATTTAGTGTTAAATTCTGGACTAACTTTTTTGTAGTAGTGTGTAGTGTATTGAAATTCGAACTGAGTTCTAAGGTCATAGGACACAGTTCTTAAAATGTGTTGGAGTTAATCTCAAGTGAATAATATTTTGATTTTTGCAGACGACGTTTACCTGATATCTTTACTGCAAAGATGCCTTCAATATCTCGAAAATCCTCCGTTGGAATATTATCTATCCACGCTGGCCATAGTTCAACGTTGGAAAGATCATTTACCCAATTTATTTTTGTTGGGATGGTAAGAATTTTTAGCATTAGGCCTATACTATATTTAATTAAGTACCGTATTATCGCACCTTTAACGGCATGCCGGTATATTCGAATTTACCGGCATGCCGTTATATTCGGGAAACTTTTTTACTTGTCATTTTAAGAAAACCGTGTCCAAAAACATAATTTTTTTCGAAATAAGCAATATTTTCTAATGAAAAATATTTTTTGTTCACAATACGATACATAAAGATAAATAAAAACACTTCCCAGCTGTTCCCTCCACTGAGAAAAATGCTATTCAGAGAAAAATTCTCCTATTCCTATTCCGGCATGCCGGTATATTCGAATTTAACGGCATGCCGGTATATTCGAGATAATTTTTCAGATTTTATAAATCTCAAAACAAGCGATTTTCGCATATACCGGCATGCCGTTAAAGGTGCGATAATACGGTAAACATCAGTCTATAGTATTTTTTGTGTGGTTAAAAATAATAATCGGAACTGTTATTTTCTAGCGAACCAGACGAAGATAATGGAAACCTTGTTTCCCTCAACGTTGAAATAATTCGGTTTCTCGTTCACGTTGTTTCCAAAGTGCCACAACATTTGACTTCCACTGAATGGGATTTTATCCTCTGTAGCATGGTCTCATGGATACAGGTAAACTTAATTGGTTTATTTATTATTGTCCCTTCAAAACCTAGATAATCAACAACTAAAATGAAATTTCTTTTATAGAATATAGATGAAAGTATGAGGTTAGTCCAGAATAAACTTCCAAAAGCAGTCTTGGTTTCGGCTTTGGCTGATTTTCTCTACACGATCCACAAGAAAATGGAGAGTCCCATCGAAAATCTTCCCGTTAACCTTCAGACAGAGTGGAAAGAATTCTTTTCCGACGGATCTCACAACATTATGTTTCCCCTATTCATCGAACTTGCCGAATACGTCACTCGTACCGACATGTTCGAAGAAAAGAAGGCGCTGGAGTCACTGTTGAAGGTGGTAGATCTAACCACGACCGAAATGTTGGTGTCTAGCGATCTGTTGCCCTCTAAGGCAGAAGAGCATTCAGATTCGAGGCTTCCACTCAAAATCGATATCTTGTTGGATAGATTGTGTCCTCTGCTCAAGTCAAACATACGTAGCGTACAGATCACCGCATATAACCTTCTTCTCAAGTAAGTAACATAACCTTTCATGATCGGTTTCTCTCCCATTTTTAAAAAGGGGAAAACAACTAACCAAAACCAAAATTGACCTTAGAAGTAAGCGGATTTTCTTATCTCGTAAACCAAAAAATTGTCTTACCTCTTTTCAAAAGCTAGGAACCCATTGCTAATAAATGTTTATTTGCAAGCAGGGTTCGAAACCGTTTCATATTTTGGATTCGGGTTTCGGTTCCAATATTTCGGTATTATAACTTAATTGGTTCCGGTTCCAAATGCTGCTTTCAAAAATGACAATTGTAAGTTAGCTTCAATTTAATGGGTTCCCTAAAAATTTTGGTTCCCAATCTTTAAAAATAACTGTTTTTAAGGGTTCTGGGTCCGAACCCTTGTTGTAAGGAAATAAGTTGCAATTTTTTTGCCTTAATCCGCTTCAGGATAATGGTTGCAAAAGGTTTAAAATATTCTAATTGTCGTGATAATGTAATTTGCAGAGTTACTGAAGAAATAGCGAAAGCATGCGAAGATTACACTCCACCTAAAGGTAGCGATGAGGAAGAAGAAATTTGCAGGTAAATCTCACTTCTATTTTCCCCCCGGTCTTGCTTATTTTAATACTGTACTATAATTATAATTTTTCGTACCAGACCGTTCCCTGTTCAACTGGAAAGTATCCTTTACGTGTCCAACTCAGTCGTAGTTCAAAACATCCTTTACGAAAGGAGGATAGGAGAATTCTACCAGATCGACGCAAGTACGAGGTTCTACAACGATATCATAGAATACTTTTTCTGCTGGTCCATTATAATGCACATTTTTGGGCACTCTTCCTCTCAGGTAATTTAGTATTTTTTATATTTCCTTTATTGAGAATGGGAATATTAAAATAAATCATTTAATTTTATCCAGGCACGAAGTCAGTATGCGAGTACCCTAAGGAACAAAGGCCTCATACAGGATCTTTTCAACTCCTTGTTTTGCGTCATGCCCGAAAACGTTGCTCTTTACGTGGGTGAAACGAAAGGAAAGGATAAATCTTACACCATGTTTACTTACCAGCCAGAGTTATCAGTTACTGGTAAGTGGTTTTTTAATTAGAATTTTTGTAATTGGATGAAAACCATATTCATTACTTGAAATGAAAACTAAAAAAAAATGCTATGATATTTTAGGTCAGCCTAGTGCGAGAGAAGTAGAACACGTAGCATGCCAAATCTATTTAGAAGCGGTGAGGAAATTCCCGGCTTTGGCCAGACAGTGGTGGAACAACCACGAGAAGAGAGTGGTCACTCTAGTAGAAAAGTATGCAAATTTCTTTATTAAAATACAGTATTAATATTTATAAATGTAGTATTTTTATACTGTATTTAATTTTTAAAAAGATAAAAATTCTTTAATACGATGAATTTTGTATTTTTAGGTTTACGACAAAACACGTCAGTCCAATTCTACATCAACAGGAACTGTCTTGCGTCCAGAAAAGTGATCAGAAATTTGAAAATATGACGGTAATAATAATAATTTTTTCTTGTACAGTAAAGAGAATTCAGAATTTTAAGAGTTTGGAACGGTTTTTTTTTTTCATAATTCGGTTCCAATTTCCGAAAAATATAAATTTTAGGTTCCTTTACTTCAATTTACTTGTTTTTCTAAAATCCTAACACAAATTAGATTTTATCTTTGGTTTCAATTTTTTTTCTTTTATTCGGTACTGGTACCGGTTCAGGTTCCGGTTCTTTAAAAATAAATGGTTTTGGTTCCGACCCTGAAAGTAATAAGTTACCCTAATTTTTGTCTCAGGTTAAAGCTAGGCCGACGGCTAAAGAAGTGTTGGCCACTTACACTATCGATACGGTATCGATGGAACTAGTGATCCAACTCCCTGACAACTATCCTCTGGGAGTCATAACCACGGAATCGGGAAAGCACGTTGGAGTGAGTCAGACCCACTGGAGGAACTGGATGCTTCAACTGACCACCTTCCTTGCCCATCAGAACGGATCCATAGTTGACGGTCTGACTCTGTGGAAACAGAACCTTGACAAAAAGTTCGAAGGGGTTGAGGAATGCTACATCTGCTATTACATTCTGCACGGGACCAATTGCCAACTTCCACAGATGTCGTGTCACACTTGCAAAAAGAAATTCCATTCTGCTTGCCTGGTAAGACACCGTTCAACTATAACTCCGCTTCGCACAAACTTTCTCCATTTTCCCCCATCTCCTGCCATTTTTTCTAGCTTCATCCCATGTTATAGTACTCCGTAGGTTTTAATTGCATATTTTTATTTACAGTATAAATGGTTCAACACAAGTAACAACTCATCTTGTCCCCTGTGTAGGAACCAGTTCTTCAAGTAGCCTTCATTTACTACGAGTACTAATGGACTTGGGTATTTATAAATTGCTCAAAAGTAATAAAACGTAGTTAGGAAAAATAACAAATAATATATTTTCCTAACTGATATGGAACTAATAGGCGGAAAATGCAGTTAAGAAAAGAATTAAAAGCAAACTTTGAAGTTGATTTAATTTAAAAACATTTTTAATTTATTAATATCATTTGAAAATCTAGAAAAAATATTTTATGCATCCATTACAATAAATTATTTTTAAATAAATAAAAAATGTAAAATATAAAAAAAAATAATTAATTTGTACAGTGTATAAAAGTAAAAAAATAAAAATATATAACTACATTAACTAGATTATTTTATTTATGCTAGGATTTATTTTAGACCTATAATAAAAAAATGTTACTATATAATATTATTTGTTGTGTAAATAAAAGTTAACGATTAAATATTTTTGACTGATGACGTAAAATATATAATTATATGACAATCAAAATTAGGAAAGCTGTATTATTGTATAAATTGAAATTAAAAAAACTTAAGGTTTGCGAAAAATTTATGTCTGTGTATTTTGTTAGGTAGACCAAAAATATTAAATTACGAAAAATATTATCTGGATAAAGCTATAATTTCTCTAGGATGTGTAACTATTGCAGCATATTATGTTTTTGTAATAATTTTGTAGGTAATATTCGGATTTAAGTTGATTCACTAGCCGATTAAGTTAATTTTTTATTCAAATTATTTTTCTGTAGTAACTTAACTGTTATTTTCAAAGCTTTTTTAAAAAATAAATAGAGCCCTACAACAAAATTTATGGACAACCTGAGTGTATAAAAATTAAATTTTTTAATTCGTTGTAAAAATATATAAAAAAATTTTTTTCTATTAAAAAGGAACAAAAATGGGGTAATAAACTAATAATTTATAGAAATTCCCATTAGACTAAAATACGAATAATATGGGATGAGTAACAACACAAATTAAATTTTTTACAACACTTTTTATATTATAAATAATACCGTAATAAAGGTGCAATATTTATTTATAAGTTTAAGTTTATTACTGGAGCAAAAATAAAATATATGATATGAAACTTTTCTTCCATTTTGGATATTGGCGCTCGCTCGGTTGATCGATAAATATCTGCGCAAGCGCCCAACAATCGAAAAAATAATTCTCTCTTTCGAAATGCCAGTAACCCTTGACTGAACACAGAGAAAGAGAATGGATTAGTGCATTTTGACTCCACAGGAGTGGCGTTAGTGTGCGGAGAGAGCGTGCGCATTCAACGTAGCCTATATTTTTATTATTTTTCTTTTATTTTACCCCCTATACTCTTCGATTACTAATCAATTGGATATATTTATATTTTATGATCAGTTTCGATCGAAAGTATTTTTCCAGAAATAGATTTATTTTTACAATACCTTATATCTTTCGCAAAAAAATTTTGCCCGAGAAAGTCGACGCCGATATAAAGTGTGTTTAAAAATAGTGATAACAAACAACAAGCTGTAAAAAGCGATGATTTTACAATATTTTGTGAGCTAAAAAAAAATATTTTAAACCCAAAAATAGAAAAAATATGCTTGAGCTTTTATGATGATAGAAAAATTTATTTTTAAACAAAAAAATGATGTCATATTTTTGTGTATCTACATACGTTTTAAAGTCCGATTATTTACAATATAACGAAATATAGATAATTTGATCAGGGAAAAAAATTATTACCAACTAACTTACATGATGTTATGACACGTGATATTTCCTACTACATTATCATGAAATTATTGTAGAAACTATTATATAGCAATCATACATTATATAGGCTTTGGCTTTATGTACATACAGACGTACACACAATCAGCATTTGTCAACCTTGTCACGGCAGTAGACTGTAGTATAATTGAAAAAAAATTAAACTTAATTAAAAAATCGAGGATAAAAAAAAATGATAACAAGTACTTCTGGTGAAAAAGCGGCTGTTTTATTTTGGATTTCAACGATTTTACATCAGCAGTCGAGAAAATGTTTTCCAATAAAAGTAAAAAGGTAGGTTTCCTAATTTAATTTTTTTCTTATATTAGGCTACTCGGTAACTTACTATCCAAAATTTTCGAAATTCGTAGATTGATAACTAAAAATTAACTCCTACATCCAAAATAAAAATAAAAATTCATTACGATTTCTCGATGGAAATATTCGTACAGAACAACTTTTACTATAAGCCACATGGTCGAGTGAGTAATAGACATAGTATTATCTCGTATTTCTTCGTAATCAGATGCTGTATACGTATACGTATAGCAAGGCTGTATCAGGCGCAAGGGAAACCACGTGCTTTTGAAGATACAGTATAGGCAAACACTAATAAAAAGGTTGAATCCAGAATCACAAAACAGAGTTAACCTATAAAAATTGACGTAATTTTTGAGCGAAAATATGGTCATTACATCACAGACTTATATACTAACTTAGTACTCAAATTTATTACATAATAGTCATAATAGGTGTGTGCTCCCAGAATCCGACAATCTATATTCAATAAGACTTCTGCTTTACGTAGATGGATATATAAAATAAATTTATTTACAGTCGAACTCAAAATTTATAAATAGCATAATACATGTTTCGGAAACAAGACTATGCTATTATAAATTTTGAGTTCGACTGTAAATACATTATTTTATTTTATATCGAAAAGGATAAGTCTTATATTGAATAATATGCTCATTATAATTCTTTATTGAGTTCTTCGTATATTCAGAATTAGTGAATAAAAATAAAAACGATTATAATATTTTTCCAAAAATTATACAACATGGTAGCCTAAAAAAAAATCGTAGCCTATATGATAAGCAAGTTCGTGCAACTTTATTCGTAGAATATTCGAAATTACGAATCGGAATTTGACGTAAAAGTAGATTAGCCTAGAGGTCATGGCTCATGGCCTATAGTAATACCCTGCACGTAAAGCCTTCAGTCTGAAGGCTAAAACTAAAATATTACTATAATTTTATTTGTTCATTTACCGTATTTTTAACGTTTAGTCTATTTCTGCATGAGCTATTATTGAACATTCAGGATACTACGACTTAGCGGACTTTTACGAGTAATAAGTTTAAACATATACTTACCCATTATAGCACTGATTATAGCCTATATAAACAGCTGTGGAAGGCAATTATTCTTTTTTCAATCTTCCTGGACAAATTTGCTTCTTCTTCTTCTAAATTTTAGATTCATGAAACCTGTAACAATACAACGTAACGTTTGCAATTTTAGTACCGTGTACAGTATTTTGTGTGAAAAATACGAAAGCCTAATCAATCAATGTATCCTGGTCATATCCTAACTTGGATAACTCCAAGTCAGCTGTTACCTAAGGATTAGCACATCAAAGAACCCCAAACTAGAAAGGACAAACCTGAAGCCGACTGTATTTCACAGAAAGTGAATTTTAGCCGTAATTAGAGACAGTTGTGAATTCCAACATGTTTCTTTAAACTCCCTATAGAAAACTGTAGAAAAACATTTTGTTGCAACATTGACACGAAAATGGCTTTAAAAAAGTGTGAACAATCCGAAAGTGTGTTGACTGTTGATAAATGACTTGACTGTCTAAATTCCTTTTGACATTCTTGACATTTGTACGTACTGTACACACAGCCTTAAAAGCAGGCTGCTCAACTATCATCATTTATCAGATATCACTACCGAGTATATAGTTAATAAATAAATTTTACTCAGTAGTAAACGGCATGATGAGTAGGCTACTTACGAATACCGTCGAATTAACGTAGAATTAACGGTGGAACCCAGCAACAGAGAAAGAACTCATTGATGTAATTGACTCAAATTGAGAATGAATTAGCTAATATAGAGGACGTGGAAATCCTTACTCACTCTCAAAAATTACGTAAATTAGATTTTCTTCTGGAGTTCTGGGGTTCCACCCTATTTATTTCGCTTGCTTATACGGGTGATACGTGTCTATATCCATTTTGACGGGTCTTGCTTATTTTAATTGTATTATGCCAAAATGACTGGGTTTTAAATAAATACTCAGGGAGTTCGTGGCGGTCAGTCCACGAAATACGTAGACCCAGGTGCCCTCTGATTCTAGCACATTTTTTCAGGTAGGAATCCTATTTTTTTTTTTTTTTTTTGAATGGGGACCATCATTCTCTGGTGTAGAATCCAGAAGCGAGTGTGGAAATCCAGAAAGAACTCATCATTGATGTAATTTTCGAGAAAGAAGTGAATTCCACTATAGGATTTCAGATAAGCGGTTGAATCTTACAAAACGTTTTTTTAAGTAAAGTTTTACGTAAAGTTTTTAACGTTAACATTTTACGTAAACTTTACGTAAAACGTTTACGTAAAGAAAAGTTTACGTAAAAAAGTAAAAAAGTTTTTGTAAAAAGTTCACTTGAAGTTTTTTTACGTAAAGTTTTACTGTAAACTTTAATACGTAAAAAGTTTACGGAAAAAAAACTTTACGTAAAATGGCAAATTTGGTTTTACTGTTCTTTCTGGACTGGTCTTTCGTGGAAAACTAATGTGTGTGATACAGTTTAAAAGTAAATTAAAATACAATTCAAAACACATTTCGTTAAAATATTGCCCGATAGAGACAATTTCCAACATATCCAACATCAGTAAAACACTTTAGTTTTCCACGAAAGACCTGCAGGACGGTCTATTAACGAAAACAGTCTAAAACCAAATTTGCCAAAATACCGGTAACGTTTGTAACTTAGGCTACTACACGTAACCTTAATTAATTAGTTACCGGTATCTATTTAGTATTTTACCTGGGTACCTGCTGTAGTACCCTTGAACCGTCTGATAGTTTCTTCGTGTTATTGTCAATTTAACAAGTACTACGTTAATACGTTTACGTGAGTTTTATACCTCAATGGTTTTACCTTATAATATGTCCTTGGAGGTGCGGGTACGACGAAAAGGTTCTTAAGAATGATGTAGAGAGGAAAAAACAAATAAAAATTCAGTCGAATCATTAATATTTTCTTCATCTTCCTTCTCATTTTATCGTGAATCTGAGTTTCTATCTATATGATGTTCATTTTAATTTTTGCTCATAGATGGCAATAGCTGTTCATTCTAAACAATATTTTTCAATGAGATAGAGGAGTTCGCGCTGGGATCGTTGTATAATAGCCTATAATCAATTCACATAAATATATTAGCGAAAAGCAGGTATAAAATGATTATGTTGTGATCGAGGCATGCAGGTTATCTTATATGGAGAAATTAAGCGAATTACTATTGACAAGAATTAAGCATTAACATCATATGACAGAGTGATAGGTAAGAAATTTAACTACAAAAGTTTTTCTTTCTTTCTTTGCAATATAAAAACTTATCAAGAAGCTTCAGTCACACTGCTTCTGCTTTGGTTTGTTTAGGATAATAAGTTTTTACAACCTGTTTTCAAACTTGTTTTTAAGATAGAGAGAGAGTTAGGGGTGGAACACGCAGAAACAGAGAAAGTTAAGAGGAACTCATTGACTTAATATAGAAATAAAAGCCCAATAGTTGACGTGAAAATTCTTATACATTCTCAAAAATTACGTCAATGAGATCCTTTAATTCTTGCTCTGTTTTCTGGGTTTCACCCGAATCGTCTCCTCGTCCCCAACAATTTGTAGGATTATAGCAATACGTCCCTGTACAATATAATTTTCCCCAAAATTTCATACCCCGCAACAACTTGTATTATTATCCGAACAATACTCGTACGAAATGTTGGAGACGGATTGTCCGGGGATGTTTGTATGTGGTTTGATTTTTTAACGTAGCGGTATAAGGCGACTACGAAGGTCATAATCCGAAGACGGAGTGAGAATTTAATTTTGCCTCAGGGACAGGATTTATACAGACCTGTATGAGGGTTCTTTAATGAGACTGTAGAGAGCTCTCATCATCAGGAGCCGCCACTTCAAGAATTTTTCTCACCGGAAAATTCTTACCTGCCCCAGCCGGGGTTTGAACCCGCGGACCTTCCGGATTCAGAGGAACGCGCGCTAACCACTGAATCACTGGGGCAGCAGGCTTGTCCGGGGACGTATATTGCTCTATTTTCTCCGGGGA
>JAQGBM010000084.1:0-18578 GCA_034698405.1 Symphylella vulgaris | reverse complement strand
CGATTAACCGGATTTTTCGATTATCCGGATGGCCCTGACATTATATGATCCGGATAATCGAGATTCCACTGTACTGTAATACCATAATAATGCAGTGAAACCTTCGATTTTGCTCTGCATCAGCCTCGTTGCAGCAAAAATTTTTGTGAAATTGTGAGCCTTTTGCATGTTTACAATAATGTTAATGGAATTACTGTATAGCAATTATTCATGACTACACTGAAAGATAAAATATTTTTGCAACTAAAAATAAAAATACTAGGAGCCCTTACTTAATTCTTCAGCCAGAACTACCCTTTTCCCAGTTAATAGATGCTCTTTCTTTTCCTTATCAGTACCGTATTCCTCCAATACATCCTTTATTTCCTTTTCTAACCTTCGGGCTATAAATCAAAATTATTGTAGTTTAAGACTTTCCATAGTACGGCCTACAATTTTATTTATCATACCTTCTCTGTTAACTACTTGTTGTCTTAGAGCATTGCTGCTAGATTCTAGCATCTTTTCTATCCTCCAAAACAGGACAATGTCTGCGCAATCAATCTGCAAAGAAAGTTCTTTAATTACTTGTACAAAATAATTATGATAAAATATCCCTCCCCTACTTACATCTGGATCAAAGCCCTGTTGGTAGACATAGAAGTATTTTCGGCAATCCCCAGCCTTCTTGAGCGATTTCTTAAGAAAATGCCGCCTGTAAATGGGATGCCAGGTATCTTTAATCTGAAATTAAATAAGTAACATTTGTACATTTTCCACAAAAATTATTTTTAACAAAACCTTGCTTAAGGCTCAGATTGCTGGGTCACTTACGAAATTATTATCGACTTCGACGCCCCTGTTTTGTAGGTTTTTCTTGACTGTAATAACCTCGTCGCCAGACAGGGCGGGCTTGTGATTCTACGGAAATGAAAATTAAGGTAAGTATTGAGTAAAGTGTAAAAAAAATCAATTACTTACTTCGTTGTAAAGTAACTTTTCCAATTCAGATTTAACATTGGAATGCAGGGCTTGTTCAGGGCTCTTAGACATCCAATACATCCATCGTTCCCTAAATCCTGGACCCACCATGTCATTCAGAGCATCCTCAACTTAGAAAATAGAAAATTATCATTATTAATATTTAATTTATTATTTACTTATTATAATATTATACAGTTTTATATCTATGTAGGCTATCTGAGTATCTACCGTAAAATAATGCTAATAAAAGGAGGGTTCTTACTGTTTTGGATTTTTTCTCTCAAGCTTCTTTCTAGGAAATTTACAGCACTATCCCACTGTTTTTTATCAGGAATAGCAAAGTCCTCTAAGGCATTCATTTGAATTACTCGCTAGGGAAGAGAGAAAGCATAATTTTAATATGTTTTCAACGTAGGGTAAGACCATAGGCCTATCCCAGGTAGGATCATGGGTAAGACTCATTGAATTATGGTTCCTACCAGGGAATCAACTGCCTTTTCTTCCCAAATGTGTCTCTTCATGGCTTCGTCAATGACAGAATTTTTCAAGTTGTCAAACAACTTGTCGTTGTCTTTGGAATTCTGGGAGCGTTCAAGAAGCTTTCGGAACTCTTCTTCCAATGCATCGCGAGCAGTCTACCAAATTAAACAATTATTATATTAATATTGGTTCCAGTACATGTATTTTTAAATAATTTAATTGTTAGTTTAAAAAGAAACAATTTAAATAAAATACAGTATAAACGATAAAACATGTAGTTCGATAAAATAATTATTAATGGACAGTAAGTCTGCTAAATATTCTCCTTACCTCGACACATTTTTTTGGCAATACTCCTTCGGCCCACTGCTTTAATTTTATGTCTATTGACGTCATAAATGAACTATAAAGAATTTAAATTGATTTTAAAAAGCAGTTTATGAATTCAAGCTGTGTAGGCCCTATTAGTTTTCATAAATAAATAAATAAATAGATATTAAAGATGTACCGAAAAATATTACTGTATTCTTTACTACTTAACACTAAAATTTAAATAACGTAGCCTACTCTGCCGCTCTTAGCCAAAAGACCGTATCTGCATTTTCATTTTTTCATTATAGTCCTGAGCAAAATCGTTTCATCTTGCAGTAGGAGGTGTTTTATGAAGTTACGGTTTTTTTTACTAGCTAAAATAATTATTCTAGAATGCAAAATTATGGTCGTCTGAATCATTTCATAGATAGTTTCTGTAATACTTACCCCATATCGCCTTTTTGCCTAGAAGGAAGGTAAATACCCTCAAAAACGTGTACTGACGTACGCTCCCATAGTTTCTTATACAGAGCATCCTCCCTTAAAAAAAAACATTAATTTAAGTACAGTACCGTAATTCTAATACTGTCAGGAATTTAACTTGATAAAAAAATAATTAATTAATGTATGTACCAGTGTGTTTTGGTTACTTGACTAAGATTGACAACTTCATCTAGGATTTCTCCTCTTGCCTTTTCATATAACTCGTCCTATTTTTATTTAAATCATTGATTTAATTACCATTTTAATGAACATTGAACAAATAATGTGAATCTAAGTTTGCCTTACCCGATCAAGTTCCCTAATTTTTGGAAAACTATTCTTCCACTCTGTTTCCAAATTAAACCTAGTAGCTAAAAACAATAATCAAAAATTAAATTCTAAGTAAAAAATAATGAAAAATAATAAAATATTTTCTTACCCTTGAAAGCATCTGCTTGCTGTTCTATCGATTCTTTTATCATTTTCCAGAATTTATCTGACACCGCAAAGCTCAGATTCTTGGTCGATAATTGGGCTGCACTTAGTGAACTTTGTCTTTAGAAGAAATTTCAGATTTATTTTAGAAAAAACAGCACTAGGATTTAACCAAACAATTCTTACCTAAATAATTTGGAATTTTTAAAGAATTCGGACTCATAATCCCGGATTTTTTCGATAGGGTCGTCTTTATTTCCTCTACCGGTTACTACGGCAAAATATCCTAAAGCTTTCATTGGAAATAGCTTGCCAGTTAATATCTGTTTCATCTGTTAAATCGTCATATTAAAATATTTAAAATGAGTACTTATCTTTATATTTGTGATATTGTACTATAATTTATTATACTGTAATAAAGTTCACTCCAACTTACCCTATCGGGGTTAGCCAAATTCTTTTCAGCCATATCTACTTTAGTCAAAACAAAAATGGTTCTTTTCCCGTTGGGGTCCATTTCGCTGACCAAATCAGTAACATTACTACGTTCAGCATCCACTGATCCATCTAATATAAATATTTTTTAATACAGTAGTTGTATATTTAAATTTTAGCATCGTGCATCGAATATTCGAATGTATCAAGAAAATTGTAAAATTTTTTCCTATGACAAAGTAAGTAAGTACCGTAACCCTTCTAATGAGATTTCCGGTTTAAAAATGATACCGTCACCGCCGAAATTCCGGAAATTTTAGGCTCTAAAGTCGCTTAAAATATTCGTGCTTCCATACAAACCTGTAGATACCTGTTCTGGGGCTTATATCTCCAGAATTCGGAAATCTAATCAGAATGGTTTACTCAATCTTGAGAAAAAAATGCACTTCTTTCTTGATACTTTCATTTTTATAATGGGATTTCCTATTATTATCATCCGGTCAATTCCATTAAGTTAATCAAAAAGTGAATTTTTATTTTCCTACCTTGTATGCAAAGTATTATGGCATTTGGATTGCTCATGTAATATTGGGTAAGGCCTTTAATGGCTTCTTTTGTATCGTTGGCCATTCCTGTTGTGACAGTCTGAAGGAGAGGACATTTTGTAATTAGAGTAATTTTTGTACCGTATATCTCCGAATATAAGGCGACCCCCTAACTTTTACCAAAAACCTCGCCTTATATTCGGGGATATAGCCTAAGGTAATTCTTAACTTTTTAATGAGCGAAAATACTATAAAAAAAAACTTACACTGATTACACCGGGTAAATCGACTAGAACCATTCTCTGTATTCCAGGACCTTTCACCGTCAACGAAATCACCTGTCATAAAAAATGACTATTAAATATTCTACCTAGTAATAAGAAAAAAAAACATGCGAATAACTTACATCAGTGCTTATTGTTTTTCCACCGGCTACACTTCGTTTCATTCGCATTTCAATTTCATTCCTCAATTCTGCTAACTATAAAACATATCAGTTGATTATTATTTTTCATTCAAATTTTACCTTATTTCAGCAATTTCCTACCTCTGATTCTAGGGAGAGATCATATTCACGGAGTGAATCCTTAAACTGTGCTATATGATAAGGCCCCTCGCTTAAAGTGACTTTTACAGGAGACCTTGTCATCATTTCACCTCCGCCCCTGAAAGATTTTACTCATTAAAACAATGACTAGCGATCAAGGACGTTACATCGTGATTGGTGAATCGAAGACAATTATTGTGAAATTATTTCCTATGATAGAGAAAACCCATCTATTGAGATCGCCGGTTTAAAAATGAGACTTCACTCCCGAAATTTCGAAGATTTTAGGTTCTAAAGTTGCGTAAAATATTTGTTCTTATGAAAGTAAAAAAACTATTCAAACATCTGGGGCTTATACATCTCCCGAATTTCGGCAGTGACCCGCGGTATTTTCAAAAAAGGAAATCTCATCAGATGGATTTACTCTATACGGTATCCTGAAAAAAAAATCTAATTTTTCTTGATACTTTCATTTTAATAATGCGATTTTCCTATACAGTATCACATTAATTTTGTCATCCACGATGCAACGGGGGACTCCAGGAAATATAAGCACGGAAAAACTGTTTACCTTGGAAAAATCCTGGCTTGGGCGATCATTTCCAACACGCTTGTCTTGCCTGAACTCTGATCTCCAACTACAACCACCCTTGGTAAGTGATCTTGGACATTATAAGAGTTATCGTAGTCGCTAAGTTCATCCAAGACATCTGAATACATGTCGATCAACGATTTCTGAAAATATCCATCATTAAATATTCAGATTTCCAGAATTAAAAAGGGCTAAAAATTATAAGATACCACGAACCTTAACAGCTCTTTGAGGCTGTCCTTTAGTTTGGGTTCGTAAAAGAATAATTTGTTTGCGGAGGTTCCTGTTTTCCTTTTCAATTTTTTCATATTCCTTTTGATGCTGAGCCTGTTAAAAATTATGAATACAGGTAAGTGTTAATTAAAAACTAAATTAGGAAGGGTGTTGTTAAAAAGTTTTATACCGTACCTGAGATTGAAATAGTTCGTCCTGTAGTTTATCAATCTGTTGTTTCAAGGAACGTTCCTCATCCCCAGCTGTTCGAAATGACAATGCATTCATACGAAAATCTTAAAATAAAAAGTAATTCATTTAAGTCTCAAGGTACCTCAGGTTTAATACGAAGAATGTTATGACATAGTTCGTCTTATTTTACACAAGCCCCGAAAAATGAAGAGAATAAGGACTATATTGGGAAAAATAACATTAATTGTTGATTGCAGATATATTTTGAGGGTTGGTCAATTATTTATTACTATTTTAAGCTTATGTTAACTACTAGTAAAAACAATAACAATAAGTCATAATATTTTCGGACTTTAGGAGCAAACAGGTTACTTTTCAAGACCATCTCGGTTTCTAACCGAATTAAGCTTTGCCAACTGGAGCGATGCCGCATCAAAATAGCATGCACAGCCACTATTATACGAGATGGTACTATACTTGTTAAAGGTTCAAAGTTCAGGGGACCACGAATACTTTGTAAAACCTCCTGTTTGCTCCGGGCTACCGTAAGGTAAAATGTCGAGTAAAGTTACTTATTGCCCATTAAAAATATTGTACCGAATTTTATATATATAAATATATTTAAAAAAAAAAAGCAAAAAAAAAAAAAGCTTGCTGTACTGTATATTGCTAATAAAATTTCTAATATTTCGTTAAAAGCAATAAATTATTAATTTAATATGCATGCACAGAATAATTAGTTTAAGTTACTCTTGCGCTTAAACTTTGAAACAAATCGAGACTAAACATTTGAATATTTTTATTTAAACTACTTTTGGCGTCTTTATTATTAATACTACCAAGGTAAAAAATGGGGTCAAATAATTATGTGTGGCTTCTACCCTACAGTATGTTAATTAGGTTACTAATGGAATTTTCGAAATTTAAGATGTTATATTCTTACAGACCTACTAAGCCAGGAGCAACTGCAGTCATTAGGGAGTCGGGCAAAACAAGTACACCTAAAAAATACAAAAAAAAAAAGAAGAAAACCGTGAAAGAATAAAAATGGTGTAGCACCAGCTAGTTCCCAATAAATTAAATGCAACAGAGAACAACGTTCAAACAAATTTATACAATGCAAGTGCGAAGACACAAAACAATAAAGAGTGAATTACAAATTATACTGTACAATCAAAATCCATCACCATTCCGTAGAATTAAATACTGATTACACATTAAGACATTACTGAACATTAAACTGATAAAAAAAAGGTCAACTCATAATTAAAAATAAACTGCAGTTAGAAAATCCAGAAACATTAATATTTGCAAAAGTTGAAAGCCAAATTTAAATGTTAGGCTACGTACACAAAAATTTGCCTCAAATTTTAAAATAGAAATTCCTTTAAAAAGTTAATCCACCTAGATCATACTAGGCTACTGAATTCTCATAACCTACACATCTCGGCCAATTTTAGAAAAATAACCCCCCAAAATAGTAGGCTACCTAATTAAGAGTGTAATTTTTATAGTGTCTAGGCCTACATAAAGAATGTTAATCCTATGTAAAATGTAAGTTTAGAGAGTAATGTTTATACTGTATCATGTGTTTACATAAAAAATGTTACCGGTAATCTTATGTAAAATGTAATCCTAATCATTAATACATTTTTTAAATTTATTATGTAATGCCCATTTTCCATTGCAAAGATTGACAAAAGTTAAGCTGTTCATTAAAAGCAAAAATTAAACATTTATTTTATAAAATGGGAAAAAGACTGGGATATTGCTCCTGACTGAGCATTACTTTATTACTGTAGGCTATATCACATTTTTTTTTTAGTTCACCAGTGTCATGACATACCATTACCTGAATCAGTTTGGGCCATGTTACTGAGTTCCATGTCAGCTGTTTTGGCAGTTTCTTCAAACCATTCTCTGAGACCCTGCATTTTGGCATTTGCTTCTAGCATTGCAGCACGAAGCCATGATGCTTCTGAAAATATGTTTAAAATAGAAAAATGGCTTCATATTTATTTTACTTGTAAACTTTTACTGCATACAGTATATGGTAATTTTAAGTAACTAGGGGCCTATAATTAGTAGGCCCTATTCATTGCTCAAATCACATAGTTTCCTTTTCCTACCCCTCCAAAAAAAAAGTTATTCTAACCATTGGAAGTTAGGAACCAAACTTATTTGCCAGAAGCAAATGTAGGCTATCAAAGTAATGGTTTAATATTTAATTTACTCACGATAAATTAACAAACAGATCAGTGTGATCTGACTGTCGATCTAGCCAACAGTAAATCTGTGAGATAAAGATTTTATAGGTCCTACTTTTTTATAAATATATTAAATTAATTATTTAACTTAGTTTCAATTATTTGTAGTTAGAGCAGTAATAAGCAAGCTCTTCAGCTGTGGTTAGTGGTTACAAAATCTGCTCAGAGATTTAAGATTGAAAAATTAAAAATTAGGCTACCTCCATCAGGCGAGTCAGCTAAAAATTGTTCTCTGTATTCAATGAGGGCATTCCTAAAATCATCTACTTTCTCCGGAGGCATAAAATTTTTCATCCAGCTGAAATCTGGAAGACCATCTTTCCATTGTTCATATTTCTAAAAAATAAAAATTCAGTGATGTTGCATCATTATCACAGAAATTTCCATTCTTTAACTAAAATTTCTGCTCTTATAGGCTTAAAAATATACTAGTAAAATACCATTGATTAAAACTTAAAAGTTATTAGTAAAATTTGAAAAAAATGCTTACATTTTTAACATGTATACCTCCTCCGACGGCGGATCCAATAACTAAGTACCTAATTCTAAGAACTCCTCTAACTACCCTGGCTGCAATTGCAATACCAAACTGTCTTCTTGGGACCAGTGCTGTTGGAGATGAGACACATTTTCTGCTTAGCCTGAAAGATTAATTGAAAAATAAATTTTTAAATTAGAAGCTTAGAAAATTGTTTTAAAATTTAGATACACAGCTTCGAAGCTTACGGTGCCAGTTTTTAGTTGGGTTAGCACCGAACCGGGTGAGTTTCAGTTGTTAGGCTATGCAGCAACTATCAGAACTAAATGAGTAAATGTAAGGTTAGGGCCTGTAAAATCACTAGTCTGCCCTGCAGGGTTAGTCAGCATAAGGTTAGGTTAGAAACATCAATTTATCGAATGCTCATCGCCGCTTTCGGGCTTCCCTTTAGCACATTATGAACCCTTTGTTGCTAAATACATGCGGTAACAACTGAAGCTCAACCGGTTTAGCTTAGTTTGGGGCGAAAAAAATTAATTCATTGAATGCACCAGCACCACAGTGGCACAGCTGCATTTAACTGTTAGCCAAAGCTTTGAAACCCTTATTTATTTATCCAGGTTGCATTGGATTGATAGATCTGTGATACCTTACCATCCTGAGAAGGCTACCAGTTGGTAAATAGCATAAGGGTAGGCTAACAGTGTATTTTTGAGTGATAGATTCCAAGCTCTCTTAAGTAACAGGCCTCCCAGCCTGTGTCCTGTGAGGAGAAATTGGAGAATGTGTCCACCTCGCTAACTCTAATTTTATTATTATTTTACCGGCCCATTTTTAAGGAAAATTTTAAATGATCGCTGAGAGAGACCACTCTGAACCGACAGACCACCCCTTCTCTTTTACCGGCTTACCTTAGCAAGACATGAGCCATTCCACTTTTATTTATATATAAATTAATTATATATCACAATGATCTGAATACAAAACGGTAGGGCTTTTTAATCACACACAAAACAGTATTTTTTAATTCATTTTTGTAAAGTTTAATTTTCTACCAAACACGACTTCGTTCCCCATGTTTTAATAGAACTGTGAGCAAAAATCGACATAAAATAAGTTCGCAGAATTTCGATCCTAATGTCCTAAATGAGAAATTAAAATTTAATAAATATAAATATTTATATCTGTAATTATTTTAAACAGAACTTTAGTATAAATTTTTGATTTTTTTCCATATATTTTAAAATATATTTTTTAAAAATGGGGTAAGATCAGACAATGGGGATAACATTTTGCATTTTACCATTAAAATACTGCAAATTAGGTAAATAAGAATTATTAGAAAAGTAAAAAAATACCACAAATTTTTAATGTTACGGTTGTAATTCCATGTTCAAACTTTGATTGCAAATTAGTGAATTTTTTTTATTCATTTGTCCAGCTGTAGCAGCACTGTAGCACTGTAGCAGAAAAGGGGATATTAAGCAATTTGGTTACATTGTTGCTAATAATGTAATCATTGCCAATGACTCTATCAAAATCGTTGGCATTGAGATCGATAAGAGAATAGACTGGAACAATCATATTACGAACATTACTCACAAGGCAAAAAACAGGATCAAGCTTATTGGTCGAATCCTTCGAAATGCCCCTTACGACCTCAGACTTTTAGCCTACAAACAAATTGCTCGTCCTATCCTCGAATACTCGAGTGCAGCCTGGGATCCGCATACCACGACCCAAATCCAAATGCTAGAAAATACCCAAAAATATGCCGTGAGAATGATCAGCAGAAAGTACGACAGAGACACTTGCGTTACCAGCCTACAATCTAACTTAGGCCTCCCTCTGCTCAGCGACCGCAGATCAGAATCCCGGATCAAAATACTAGGGAATATTCTTACAGGAAGGACTATCTTAGATCCCTTATCCAATCTACACCCACCCGATCATATCAGTAACAGAATTGACCACACCGACAAAATCAAACTGATTGAAGCGAAAACTTACTATAGGGCATCCTCGTTTTATCCTAGAACTGTAAAAGAATGGAACCGGCTTAGCCAGGAGGCAGTGCAATGTGTAGAAGATCCATCGCTTTTCAACAGTATCCTTAAAAAACTGAGGAATAAACACCTAACTTGCGAGCATGGAAGCTATGAAATTTCCCATTAACTGTTTAATTATATAATTATAGGCTTCAAAATTAAAAAACAAAAAAAAAAAATTATAATTATATTGAAATTTTTATATTCTGTAAATATCATATTGTACATATTTTTATTTAGCAATTTCTTTAAATGTATAGTGTATTAACATAATGCCGATGGCGAAGTTAATAATAAATTTTTCTTACTCTTCTTACTCTTACTCTTACGGAGTGGGGAAAAGATTATTTCCCTTTGGAGTGGGGTGTCCAGTGTCCACTGTCCAGTGAAAATAGTATTTTTTTTTTTGTAAAATTGTATGATTAGTGATTACCCTATTATTATGTCCCACGCACACGATTTTTTTTCCTTCCCGTTAAAAATATTTTTGTAACTTGCAAGCAAAAATATTATTATTATTCCTAAAAATTTTGGGGGGTCAATTGGGGGTCAATTGAAAATTTTGGGGTGTCAATTGACCCCCAATGACACCCCGTAGCGGCGCCACTGCTGACTGGGTGCAAGGCACCCACGGCACCCCCCGTCGCTGCGGCCCTGGGGCTAGGCTATAGTATAGGCTATAATTTGAAATAAAAAATTAAGGGTCAGAGACTGGGAGTCAGAGCGAGCATGAAATATAAAAAACATCGAAATTTGGATCATTTTCTGTACGTGACCAGTGACCACACTTATCCAAGCTAGCTATGGAATTTAATAAAAATATACAAGGAAAGCTCAGCTCCTCACAGTTATTCTTGTATATTTTTAAATAGGCCCTAATGGTATTCCGCGTGGACTTAAATTGATATTTCTGACGTCAGAATCCGCCATTACATATGAAAAAAAAAAAACGCTTTGTCAGAGATTTAAAAATAATTGTATCTTTGTAAGTTCCTTTGAACGAATATGGACATGTGATACATAGAAATGATCGTATTAAATAGATCTATTTGAATATGTAAAAAAATTCTTATATTAATATAGGCTATCTTGTATTTTTATCATTGGTTTACGAATCATAATTTCTCCCTTTCGATCTGAACCCAACCCCTCAGCTGGTGCGGTGTTCCGTGTTCGTAGCCCGGCTGAGGCTGGTCTATTGTGCTATAATTGTAGCTTTCAGGTTTGCAAATCACTGGGCTGGTATTGTTGAGGTTTTCAATATAGCTCTAAACAAGAGTATATAATTGTAAATGGAAAGCAAAGATCAGAGTAAACTAGAGAAAGTTTCTCTAGTATTAAAGTTATACTCTGGCATGAATGAGCGCGTTCACGAGCACATTGCCATCTAGCCGCAGTTTTTATAACTTTACGACCCTTTTAGTGGTGGATACATGCGTTCAATGGGAAGTAAATTACTCTTACTTAAATTATATATACTCTTGGTATTATGGTGTCACGGCATGAAATAAAATGATATTTCAGAAAAACTCAATAGAACGTCAGTTTTTCTTAAACATCTTTTTATTTCATGCCGACACCATAAGATTTTTACATTTTCAAATAGATCTATTTAATACGGTCATTCTATGAAGCACACGTCCAAAACTCCATATCCGTTTAACCATGAATATTATTACACTCTGTAAGGATATAGACTCATTAGAGCTTTTTTGGCGCCTTATAATGTTCTGGCATATCGTCCATTACAGGTCTTTTGGTTTACATAAACAAAGAAATCTTTTTTTGGTTTTTTATGTTCTGCATCATAATAATAACTAGCCAATCCCCGGCGCCTAAACTTACGAGTTAGTAGGCTATTATACAAAGAAAAAAAATCTGCTGATCTAGAATTAATTTTATGAATAGTAAAAATTTCGACGTAAATTTTGGTTCCTTGTATTATTTTTATTAATTATCCTTTGATTGAGAACGTCGGATGAAACCCTGAAACCAAGATTATATACTGCCTATTTAAAAACAATTTTGCCTTGCCGAATGCCGACTCAAGACTAGTAATAGTCCTTGCGAATTGAAAGACTACGGTAAAACCCAATCTAACTTGTTAGCATCAGCTACAGTAGATACGTACGTATATCTTCTATTACTTTGTCATCGGCTATAAGTTCTCTATGGCAAAACCCAAAACCACTGAATTAGAGGGGAGAAGGAAGTGAAGGTCTCATAGCCGTGGTATGGGAGAGAACGTTACCATGCACTTGCACCTGTTCATTGGCCGCCATATTTCACAAGATTGGAGGAGAGTGCGCTCTTGCTGGCACCATATTCCAGAGTAGCAGTAGAAAATGCATGCTTGGAGAGAGAAAATTGCATGTTCACGCTGACTTTCACTTCATTCTCCCCTCTAATTCAATGGAAAAACCATAAACTTAGGTACGGGTACCGTAACAGCCACTTTTGAACAACTTATCTAATCCCCGTTATTTGAAAATTAATGACAAAAAAAATTGAGAACAAACCATACAATCAATTTTAATCTTTATATTAGTTCATGCAGTGTTATTTACGAGTTACAAAAAAGAAGACAATATTAACAATAATTATACAACATTAGATATATGTACATAAAAAACATTTTGCCAATTATTCACGCATTTTTATAGGCCACTCACCAAGATCCTCAATAAAATTTATCATTATACAACATTGTCACATATACAAATTAAAATCCACATACTTTAGAGAAATAAAAAAAATTATACCTGCATAATTAAACTAAAGTTTATAAATCAATTTTGTCAGATAATTTGTTTATGTTATATTCGTAAAAGAAATAGCATAGGGCCTAGCTTATTTTTTTTTTTATAAAAAAAAAAAAAGAAAAAAGATTTTATTTCCTTACACACAAAAAAAGCACATCTACATTACATGTCACGCAATAAAGGCACCCAAAACTAAAAAAAATTGGGGAAAGGGAAATCCGTGGCGATGTTGATATCAATTTTTTTTCGGAAAATCATTTTGGTAATTCGACTGTAAAAACGTAGAAGTCATGCTCAAAGTAAGAAGTTCACCATTTTAACCCCTATCTGTGTCTGAGGAATAATTACGATAATTATCTTCCACAAGCCGTGGCACCTGTGAATCTGTGATGAAAAAAGTTTAGCTGTGATAGTGAAAACAACAATAATATACAGAATTTGTTTTTTCACTCAGCATAATTATCTAAATTTTTTCATCACAGGTGTTTCGACGCGTGAAAAATTAAGTAATTATTCCTCAGAGACAGATAGGGAAGAAGAAGGGTGAACTTCGACTTAAATTTCGGGGAGTCATCACATTTTCGGGAACTTTGAACAGTGGGAATTTTATTTTAATGAGGATCTGTGTGTTGGGAAAATAATAGTTTGCTCATTATAACCACACAGTCAGGCAAGCATGTTTCTCACTCACAGCAAAGGATACAACAATTTTTTAGCTGGACAAATCAATAAATATCCTTTAACATGAGAAAATCAATTTTTTTTTAAACGAATGTGACATCTAAATATGGACCTATCTGTAATATTATTGCAATTATTTTTTTTATCCAAGCTTTACTTTTTATTTTTTAAAAACAGGATTAAATCACGTTAATATATAATTATGTATATTATACTATTTCAAATAGAAAATTTGGAGAATTTTCAGAATCAATAAATCTTGAGCAATTAATATTTAATTTAATCCGATTAGGATTCCTAAAATATATTGCGAACTAAAATCTTTCCTACATGCAATAATAGCTAAAGGTTTGGCGATAATTTTTTGATATATTTTATTCTCCATTTACGAAGCAAGTTAAGACATTATCCATTTTTTTACAACATTTTTTAAGGCTTGCTGGGAAAAATATGGAAGTCAATTGCAACAAAAATTCCATAACCTCTGGTTATTTAATTTTTTTATACAGTATAAAATTCTCTATTATATTTATTCGTACAGCATTTTTTAATTTGTGCAAAATTATTGTAAATAAAAGTGAGACAAGAGCTTAAAATTGTTAAGTTTTCACAGTCTGAATTTTAGCATACCAGCGCAAGATATTTTTTTCACTAAAAATAAAATGAATGTTTAGCCAAATTTATCAAAACCTATCAGAAATCGGAATGTGCAGTTTAACAAAGGCTTTATTGTGAAATAAACAACATTTTAAGTGTGAAAATTCCAATTTTAATAGTGTCTGAAGTTTAGAAATTTTGATAAAAAATAGTGAAGTAGAAAATTTTGATTAAATTAAATAAATATTAAAATTGCTAGATAATGGTGCAACCATCACTTACCCTTCGTACAAAAATTATAGTATTTTTACAATTTAATTAAAAAGAGATCATTAAATTCCTGGTATAATAAAAAAATATGGAATGAATTTAACCATTTTATCAACTCACATCCAGTATGGTACTGTATAAAAACTTAATATTACTGTGCGAACACAAGAGTGCTCTAATGCTTATGTCACATTGTAATTTTGGCGCAAATTTTTTAATTCAGTTTTTCAAAGCACCTAGAATTTCCAATATTAAAAGTATGGAAAACAATAAAACCTCGTCAATACATAATATGGTATTATCAACTTAATGTTATAAACATACGAGGTTATGAACTTATGGTCTAAAAATTTGATTTCAATTAAATTTCATGCTTCAGTATCGTGTGATGGGAAAATGGGCCGAAATTTTATTTCATTTTTACTCATACAGACTAAAAATTTGGGTGATTTAATTACTGAGAAGTTTCAATACCTTCAGTTAAAGTGATATTTAAATGATATACTGTACTGTACCACACAAAATTCTAACGTAAGTGTTATCAAGTAGGCCTATGCTTTGATGATACGACAACTTAGTTCAGTCACCTAAAGCAAAATTTTGTTTTTGCAGGTATTGTAACTTTCAGAATACAGTATTTATAAAGTAATAGACATGTCAGTGGTTCAGATTTTTACTTCATACACATCACCATTTCATGGCTTAATATGGCCAAATAAAAAAAAAAAAGTAGAGAGACTAGGATCAGCACATTAAATGTCATTGACTACAATATAATGTACAAAATAGGTGCAAAAATTATCTATTGTAAGGAATCGTACCTTAGCCGCCTTGGGCCATTTTTTTTACCAACCTAACACTCATCGGATATTAATTATTTGGCCATTAAATTCTACGTAACTTTCTGTTTTCGCTGCCAAATTAAAGATTCGCAACGCCCTTTTTTATTATTTTTTTAAATTCAAAACGTTTTAATGGCAATAAAATTTCAATACAGATCCGAGTTTATCATCTGTTCAATTAAAAATATATCTATGA
This sequence comes from Symphylella vulgaris, assembly GCA_034698405.1. Lineage (NCBI taxonomy): Eukaryota > Metazoa > Arthropoda > Symphyla > Scolopendrellidae > Symphylella > Symphylella vulgaris. The sequence continues at coordinate 3,240 of JAQGBM010000084.1, read as the reverse complement.
CCTAATATATTTTCATTCAATTCTGATTCTGAAAATTCCATTTAATCATTTTTTTCGAAATCATCCACGGGAAAGGGGGAAAAGTAAGTTAATATTAAAACGAAGTTGTTAAAAATTCGTCCGTTTACGTTGTTGTTCACTTTATTTCAAAGTTTTTAATAAAAACGTATTTTCCTCAATGTTAGTAGTAAAATTCCTATACAAGCTCCGAGTCGTAGTATGTAGAAATGTCACAATAGTCACTTTTTTGTCTTCAAAGCAGAAAATATCCTACGTCTTTTCGACTTTCCAGCTGCTTGTAGAAGAAGAAGAAGAAGAAATGTTCATAAGAAAATGTTACAATTTCGTTGTACGAAATGAATCGATTTTATCTCTTACAGTTTCCTGAATTTCTGTAGTTAAAAATTTTTATTTTATTTTTAATATTAACTTATAAATTCTATTTCAGGAAGAAGCTAAGGACCTATTTAATAACTTTGAATTCAATCCATTTTTTTTTAAATCAATCTTGTTTTCAAACACCGACGCCAAGGAACGAACCTTCACCTCCTCCTTTGGTCAATTTTGCCTGCAAGGGTACGATTCAAATTTCCCTTTGAAAGATATTTCGCATGCAGGGAATATGAACTTCGGTTTAAACTCTCATCCGAGAGAGCCACCGCTCTAAGAATTTTCTAATCTTTCGACAATACCGACCTCGACGGAGATTTTTAAGCTCGTAACCTTGAGGATTAGTAGAGGAGTTTAATAGACCAATAGACCATCCGCTCATGCACGGATAGTTTTACACTCGGAAAAATTCTCGTCCCAGCGGGAATTTGAACCCGAGTATCTAGGCAGTAGGCACCCTAGACTTTTACGTCAAGTCGCTAAAAACTCCTCTACAGGCTAACATTAGGGTAATACGTTACTAGTGGGGGGGTTAGTGGATTGGACCATGCATTTTGTGATAAAAGCATGGAATTTGGCACAATTGTTCAAAACACCTTCCTTTACAATTTCAGAAGTGGCGGCAACCAAGATTTTGCATTATTGCCCCCATTAGCGACGTAAGGAACACATCAAAAAGGTTTTTTTTTTGAAATCTGACCCTGGAAGGTTTGATACCCACTGTACAGGCAATAATGCAAAATCTTGCTTGGCGCCACTTCTGAAATTGTAAAGGAAGGTGTTTTGAACAATTGTGCCAAACTTCATGCTTTTCTCACGAAATGCACACTTCATTCAAATTTTGGTCGTTAACCCCCCCACTATACCTTCTATCCTGGTAAAGAAGATAGTTTTTGATAGCAGTTGGAAGATTCAGTTCTTCTACACGGTGAAGCCTTTCTTTGTGTAGGTGCTGTCTAATAACCCTCCTGCAAAGATCCATTAGAGGAAGTGGTTCCGCTAAAAAAAATATCGATAATTAGTATTAGTTAAGTACACAAATTCTAATGGTGGAATCAAGAAACACAAAACAGAGAAAGAAGAGAAACTTATAGACGTATTTGAGAAAGAATAAGCCAATAGGGTACGTGGAAACTGGAAATGCTTATTAACTCATTCTCAAAAATTATGTAAATTAAACCTCTTCTTCTCTGTTTTATGTATCTGACTATCTGGATTCCACCCTTTTTTAAATCATATATATCATATATATAATTCGCCTAATTATTTAGTGCAGAAAAACAAGTACACATTGTATGCAGGGAACGAAAACATTTACATAAAGGGGCACGTCTTTTTCTAACATCCTTTGCATAATGCTACAGTAATGATATAGGCTACCGAATGATATAGGCTACCGAACATTATAGTCCCTTCAGGGACTGACCTTTCGCTAGGGAGGCAGGGGCTACAACAAACAAGGCCGCACGGGAGTGTGGCAAATTCGCATGCAGGGGTGCTTTTCAAAAATAAAGCCAAAGGGGATGCGGGTGCGGGGATGGGGGTTGAGGTGAGAGGGACGGGTCACGGGGGACCATATTACTTGGGGGCCATCCCCAAATTACTTGGGGGTCATCCCCAAATTACTTGGGGGACCATCCCCTAATTACTTAAAGGTCATCCACAAATTACATGGGGGTCATCCCCAAATTACTTGGGGGGCCTGATATCGGTATATATAATATGATCGTTCCAGTCCCTTCAGGGACTGGCTTCTCAACTAGTCGAGAATAAAAGTTTAATTCAAATAGAACAAGTTTTTTGTGTGTGTTGGGGTAGTTTCTTGGATGAAAATTAAGTAGTACCTCTTGCCTCCATCTCCAAGTTTTCTGAGTGGATGATTGCCAGTTGTCTTGTAATCGAGCATTCTGCCACAGCTTCCGCGCTCGGTTTTGTATGCTTTCGTATTGCCATATCGTCGCACCAGCAAATGATGCTCCTGAAAACTATCAAACATTTATTAAAATTTACATTGATTCTTCCCCTCTCATAATATTAAAGTGTGGGCATCTCCAAAAATTAATTATTTAACTTATTATTAAAACTAAAAAATATTTACGTAGTTTAAGTTATTAGTCATTTCCACTTGTTATTTTCTTCATTTATGTTTAACCAGTTATTAATTTTTTTTAAATAAGCGTATTTTACACTTTTGAGTATAAAAGCAACCCTCCAAAGAGGCGTTTTAGTATGCAGAGGCGCGGTTTAGGGATGTCAAAATTTTAAAGAAGCATAATTATTTCAAAAAATTAATAACTTGATTATTTAAGTGATTATTTTTAAGAAAATAAAAATTGGAAATTACTTTATAAAATAAACATCTTTTAAGTTTGAATGTAAGTTAAATAAATAATTTTTAGAGGTGCTAGGATTTTAAATAAAAATGAGTCTTATTCTTACTAATACTGTGAAACCAGCTGCTTTAAGTAAATTTTTGGTTTTGAAAGAAAGCTCCGCCGAATGTGCTTCTGCTGGCAACACTGAAATTTTTGTGTCTTTTCCTGAATCTAAAAGAATAAAATTATCATTCATTATTTTATTAATTCATAATTATAAAAAAAAAAAAAACAGCTTGAAACATCAATGTCATCATCTATTTTCTAATCAACAAATATTAGCATGCAATGATGTTTCTGCTAGGACTAATATCAGAATTTAAATTCTCACAGAGAAGAGTTGACTGACATGCATTTTAATTTGATTTAAATTGCTAATTATTATATTGTAGGCATATGGGTACTTTACGGTTATACCGGCGCGCGCCGGTATAATATTTTTAGCGCATTCGGGCCGGTATAACCGTAAAGAGGA